>JAGQAX010000093.1:0-25000 GCA_019142605.1 Cephalopholis sonnerati
AGGAACCACCTTGTGGCCAAAGGCCTTCATGACACCGCCACCACACTCACCAAGGAGGCAGATCTTCCAATGGCGTGTCTGTCTCATTCTGCACATTCAACTTCTGCTTTCGCTCCTGTCGCCCCTCCCCCACCTGCCTCCCCTGTTGCTACTCTACCCCGCACCCCACGGCTGGCCAACGGTGTTGGGTCAAGACTCGGAAACCATCCCTCTCATTCATCCACCCCTGGATCCAGTAATCCGCAAACACGTCCCTCTACATCACAACCCGCGGTCTGTTCTTCTACGGCTTTCCCCTCAACGTCTGTCCCACCCTGTAGCAACGGCTCTCCGCTGATTGGACGAATTGTTTTCTCTCGTGAACGGCAAACCGGGTGTGGTACGGTGAGCTGCAAAAAACCTCGGGTGCTGAGGCAGAAATCCGACCATGGCGCCTTCAGCCAGAGTCCGGCCATGAAGAAACAGTTTGACAGGCACCTGCCCTCCCCCCCTGCATTAGACAGCATCATCACAGAGTACCTGAGGGAGCAGCATGCACGCTGTAAAAACCCTGTGGCAACATGCCCGCCTTTCTCTCTCTTCACCCCCCACCAATGCCCTGAGCCCAAACAGAGACGCCAAGCACCCATCAACTTTACATCCCGACACACACGGAGGGTTATATATCCTAAATATGGAGGCGTTGATGGAGGCTGCTTTGACAGACATCTCATCTTCAGCAGGTTTGTTAGCTTTATGTTTCCTTCATTGAACACAACATGGGATTACTCAACCATCCTCCGCAACTGTTTCTCTACATTCTTTTCCTTCTGTTTTCCAGATTCCGTCCCATCTCCGTGTTCAGGGAGGCAGATGAAGACGAGAGTGGATTCATGTGTTGTGCCTTCTCAGCTCGCGAGCGGTTCCTCATGCTCGGGACGTGCACAGGGCAGCTCAAACTCTACAATGTGTTTACAGGCCAGGAGGAAGCCAGCTACAGCTGTCACAGTTCAGCTATCACTCACCTGGAGCCCTCACGGGTCCGTAAACAAAGCTACCAGAATACCAACAGTTTTATGTTATGTGTTGCTGCCGTTGCTGAATGCAACTTAAGTCTCCTCTTCCGTGTGAGATGTTTAAAGCTGAAAATGTGTTTTGCAAATTGTTGCTTTACTTCGATGTTGAAGTCGCGCAAGACATTTTACATACTGCAGTTAAAGGTGTACTATGCAGGGTTTTCCTAAAAAACAATGTGTACATGCATACAGAAGTAATCCATTTCAGTCATCACTTATTACCCACTAGAAGTGTGAGATGGTGTATTAATCTGCAGAGAATCTGCCCTCTGTTGTATGTACTTGTATTCTTCTAATTCTTTTTTTTTTTTATGTTCGGAACATTCATGGGCGTGTACCTGCACCAAATGAGAATGAATCTAGGCTTGGCTTTTACTCTCACTTTGGCTGGCAGCATGTACAAATCCTGCATAGTATACATTTAAACTTCAGAAAGGAGCAATATTTGTATAGTCACAGTAGTAGTGGATGTATTCATAAAAGAGGAACTCTTATGCTCATTTTCAGGTTCATACTTGTATTTAAAATGTCTACTAGGACATGTTTACATGCTTTAACGTTCAAAAAAACACTTTATTTCTTCATACTGTCTGTGCTGGAACACTTGTGTTCACACCTGTGCCACAACCAGACATGTTCCAGCAGGAATGTGATCTGAAATTGTGGGGAAATTAACACGAGTAGTCAAGATTAAATGTTTCCCTGACACTAGCATGTAGCTTCATGTAGCAGTGTAGCCTACGTAATGTAAACACTTGCAGTAGCGTGCCTGAAACAGATGACCATATCAAGAAATCTGCCACGAGCCCATGTCAGCTTGTTGCAAAAGTAAAACATTTCAGTACAGTCATATGACAGAAATTAGAAGAAGCATAATAGGAATTTTTAACCATGTAATTGAACTTTTTGTGTGTAAAAACCATATCAGACACACTTTATTATTTCAAGCCGTTTATATGTTTCATGAAGGAGATTTTTAACCATCACGTTTTGTGTTTTTAGGACGGCTCTCTGCTCTTGACCTCAGCCTCTTGGAGTTACCCTCTGTCTGCACTGTGGGGCATGAAATCAGTCTTCATCATGAAGTAAGTAATGTTTGCTTAAGAGACCAATCTCATATTTTTTACCAGCTACATAGAAAATTTTAGATACTGGAACATTTTCAGTGCAAAATTGCAACACAAACATGATATGAGTACTGCCTGTGATCCCACTGCCTCCATGTACAGTATGTGGTCTTCCCTGCCCAATATTTCAGCAGCTTTAGGTTGTCAAAAGAGCGAGCTGCCAAAAGGAGATGACATGCTGTTTAATTATGTACGCTAACAGCCTGAGGGCTGCAGTCTTCAGTTCATGGAACACAAGGACTTTGCATCATTCATCCGTACAGTTTAACCAAGGCAACACTGGGACTCTGCCGATGGATGTGGATTCCTTCTACGTCTTTAAGCAATTATAAGTTTTAAACTACTCAGCTTCTAAACTCACACTGGCTCTGTGTTTTTGATTAAATGTTGAAATGTTGCTCTCGTTGTCTTCAGGCATTCTTTTCTGGGCGATCATTATGTGGAGTTCAGTAAGCTTTCACAAGATCGTGTCATTGGGACCAAGGAACATGTAGCACGGGTGTGTATGTCAGCATTTTTTAACATGATGATATGAGTTTATGAAATGATCAGTACACAAAAATACCACTTATCAATAGTGAATGCTTACATTCAGCTTCTGTCCTCTCCAGATTTACGACATACAGACAGGCCAGGTAACTCTGACTCTAAACAACCCAGACCTGGCCAATAACTACAAGAGGAACTGTGCCACCTTCAACCCAACAGATGACCTGGTGCTGAATGACGGGGTGCTGTGGGATGTGCGCACGGCTCAGGCCATCCACAAGTTCGACAAGTTCAACATGAACATCAGCGGTGTGTTCCATCCCAATGGCCTGGAGGTCATCGTAAACACGGAAATTGTATCCTTGAGACATCAATACTTGGGTTGATAAGAGTACAGTAGGAGAAAGCCTAGCTGGTTTTAGAGTCATTGGTTATTGTTGAAGGCAAGACGCCTTTTCACCAGTAAAAGCCACATACGTGGCCGCACTCAGGCATGGTGCACTTTGAGCTAAATGCTAACATCAGTATGCTAACATCCTAATAATAACTGTATCCATCCACCTGTTTTTATGCACATATTCAATTTTGGCAAAAAAAAAAAAACCTGAGTGGGGGCGACCTCTAGCTTACCTGGGAGAGCGTGCACCCCATGTGAGCTGAATCCTTTGCAGCGAACCAGGTTCGACTCCGACCTATTGCCCTTTGCTGCGTGTCATTCACCCTCTCACCCAACTTTTCTGCCAAACATTTGGAAAAATCTTAAAATTATGCATACAAGTTTTCCACGCTTAGGGGGTAGAGGTAGAAAAGTTGGTGTATCAATAAATAACAAATGCAACCAAGTGCAAGGGGAACAGATTCAGCAAATATATGACGACATACAGTCATGACGTATTGCCATTGTATAGGCGAGTGCAAGCTCTCTTCATTTTCTCTGGATGGCTTTTATCATGCTTATGTAAGCATGATAAAAGCCATCTTTTTTTCCCAATGTGCCCTCTTCTTCTGCAGTGGTATAATGGCACCTGACTGAAGAATTAGCACCTCTTAAGTTACTGCTTATCTCCGTGAACCAACTCCCAATATTTGTGTAACACTAGTGGTTGGAAGACTGCATTAAATTTGCATTTTCTTTTGCCAGTTTTCTGAATTGGTTGTATATTTGACTACATTTGGATGGAAACCCAACTAATAACAAAGTTACCATGCTGATGTTAGCAGGTATAGTGTTTACTGGGTTAACATTTTAGTTTAGCGTGTCAGCGTGCTAACATTAACATCAACAAAGTAGCGATAAGGCTTATGTAAATGTTTTTAGTTTTGCAGGTATTTGGTCATTAATAAAATTGAAATTTTGACCTGATGTTACTAGAATATAAATTAAGAGAGAAGAGAACCAGAAAAAATTATCCAAAAGGGAACATTAATGTCTTTGACAAATTATTATGGTCATTCATACGGTTTTCAAAACGAAAATACACGTAAACCACATGGCGACGCTGGAGGAAAAGTCAGGGGATCACCAAAGTCAATTGGTCCACTGGGAACCATGACTATCTGTACAAAATTCAATGTCAGTCCATCCAGTAACTGTTGAGATGTTTCAATCTGGACCAAAGTGGTGGACTGACACACATTACTGCCATTTAGATGTGTCTAACATTGCTAAAAATGTAATTTATGGAGCTTTTCCAAAGTGTGAGGCAGAACAATGAGTATAAACACACAACAGGTGGTTAAAATATGTCTCTTAAAAAAAAAACAAAAATGTAAACGTAAATCACCATATGCTGGAAAGAAATGTTGCAGTATTAAAGAGACCCACATATCATCTTTTTAATTAATTGGTTTAATTAAAATTAAGTGATATCATTACTGTGGTTCAAGAGTGCTTGTTTAACATTGGACTTAAGTAATGAGTATACAGTGGAACATTTCATAAATCTGACCGAGACAAAAAAAAAAAAAAAAAGATTGCATCAGTGTTTAAATTTGTAGTCGCTCCAATGATGGGATGACTGTTGGGCTTTTATTTCACTGCTAAACATTAAATATTTATTGCACTGAAAATTGATTTCATTACCCTGGGGATAGTTTTAATCGCTGTGTAATTAAATTCGTAGCAGATTTAGTTGGAGCAAATGAAAAATGGTGTCATGGTCCTTAGTTGGAGTTTCAGTGGGATCTGCGGACATTCCACCTCCTCCACACAGTTCCTGCTCTGGACCAGTGCAGAATAGTCTTCAACAACAACGGCACCGTCATCTATGGAGGTAAATACATGATGGGTAATGTAGAGGCTCTGGCATCAAGCCCTCAATTCACTCCGCATGTAGTGCAAGTGTGTGAAAGGTGTGTCTGACGAAAAGGCTGGTAATTATGAAGCAAAGTGAGCATGTGTGTATTTGTAGAGAGGTGTGAACAGAGCCTGTAGAGGTCTGTGTGTGTGTGCGCTTGATACC
Source organism: Cephalopholis sonnerati (assembly GCA_019142605.1). Taxonomy (NCBI): domain Eukaryota; kingdom Metazoa; phylum Chordata; class Actinopteri; order Perciformes; family Serranidae; genus Cephalopholis; species Cephalopholis sonnerati. Next base: position 5,134 of record JAGQAX010000093.1, read on the forward strand.
ACCGTCACTCAGAGCCATATGGGTAGGAGGCTCAGCGTTGGACTGGCAACAGAAAGAACCAGCTGGTTCATGCCACCTCACAGGAAGAGCCATGGGCGTGCCGTAATGGCTCAGCCCGTACAACGAACCCTTGGACGTGTCAGGAGGCTGAACCACAGCTAGCCAGTTCACTGCGCACAGTTTTCATTTACTCTCTCGCTCATGCCGTGGCCTTTTGGTTTTGCAGCAATGTTGCAGGCTGACGATGAAGATGACATGATGGAGATGCAGATGAAAAGTCCATTCGGTTCATCGTTCAGGACCTTTAATGCCACAGACTACAAACCAATCGGTAAGGCGTTCTGACCTCTCCTCACTTACATTGATTTTTTGCCAAGTTATTCATGTTGATCAGGGGATTTTTACTGGAAGACTAATTATTAATCACAATCTTGGCTTTCCACAATTAAATGAACATGATCAATTGCATGCTTTGTTAAGAGAAAACTTTGCAGCTTCCTAAACTAGCAACCAGCCTCCACTTTTGAAGGGATGCCATACCGCGATGCGCACACCCTGCAGCTGCAGCCTGTGACTAACTTTCCTGAATGCTGCAACTTCAGAAGGGCAAAGCGAAAATCATTCATTCATCAGTCATAATCATCCGTTGTTTGGAAGTAGTTAACAACAACACAGTAGTTGAACAAATCATGCAAAGAGTGCATGAGACTTGTGTCTGCGTCACAACTAACTTGTTAATCCACCTGAAAAAAACACAGTCTGGAGTACAATGAATGCATGAAGGCCAAGATGTCTCTAGCTTTGACTTACTGAATCCCTGTCCTTGCATCCAGAGTCATACAGCGTCAATTCAGACATCCATAACAGTGACGCTTTACAAAATGTCACTGTATCCATCCAGCTCGCAAAGACGGACTGAAATAACAAATGCAATCACATTTAGCCAAAGATATGTGTCAAACACTGTTTTAATTTGGATGCATTCAGTGATGGCATGTGTATTTTTAGTTAGCCTATGTTTTGAGTACATTTTATTTATATTTTGGTTCGAGGAGATGCACTGTGAAGAAGGACCAGTATTATTTTGGTTCAAAGATTTGTACATTAGCAGGAAGTCAGCACAACATGAAAGTGAAAGTAGTCGTGTGTTTATTTAAATGTAAAAGTGCTATAATAATATTCATTCATTCATTTTCCGAAATGGCTTATCCTGTTAGGGGTCGCGGTGGGGGCTGGAGCCTATCCCAGCTGACACTGGGTGAGAGGTGGGGTACACCCTGGACAGGTCGCCAGACTATATCAAGGCTGACACATAGAGACAGACAACCATTCACACTCACATTCACACCTACGGATAATTTAGAGTCACCAGTTAACCTGCATGTCTTTGGACTGTGGGAGGAAGCCGGAGTACCCGGAGGAAACCCACGCTGACACAGGGAGAACTGTAAGAACTGCAAACTCCACACAGAAGGGCTCTCCCACACCGGGTTCAAACCCCCCACTCTGGGTTTAAACCAGGAACCCTCTTGCTGTGGGGCGACAATGCTAACTACTGCAACACTGTGCCACTTATAAAAACATTTTGTCCCTAAAATCAATGAATAATTGTGATCTTAACATTGACTAAAAGGATCATGATTGTCATTTTGGCCATAATCGTGCAGCTCCATACTGTAATACTTGGTAATCATGTTCAATTACTATGATATACTCTATATCTAAGGTTATTTTTGTAGTATTTTCAGTTATTGACCTCTGACACATGTTCTTTGCTTCCCTTTCAGCCACTATTGATGTCAAGAGGAATATATTTGACCTTTGCACTGATACCAAAGACTGCTACCTTGCTGTGATTGAGGTAAATTCTTGTTTATAATACGTTTTTACTAAAGGTTGTGATCATTTATTAACTTCAGATCTATGAAAGAATTTAATTTCCTTACCTCCCGCCTGTCCCGTAGAACCAAGACTCTGTGAACACTGACACAGTGTGCAGGCTATATGAAGTTGGCCGGCAGAGACTTGCAGAGGAAGAGGAGGAGGACGAGGAGGATCAGGTTCTAACTTTGTTCTTGTAATTTTGCAGTGCTTGATCCCTTCTGGTAGAGATAAAAAATGATTTGTAATTTACCTTTTTTTTTTTTTTATTTCATCATCTGTGCACCAGGAGGATGACGATCAGGAGGAAGATGACGACGATGACGAAGATTCGGATGACGACGTCGATACCGATCCCCTCATTGCGGAGCTAGAGAATGAGAATGGTGGGGAGGATGAGGACGACGAAGAAGAGGATGATGGGAACGATGAATTCTCCCCCTCTGATGAAGAGGTGGCACGCCTTCTCGAAGATGATGTTGACGTCGGGGACGACGATGATGAGGATGACAATGACGAGGATGACTCAGACAATGATGATGTTGATCTGGATGGTGACAATGGTGAGTCCAGTTTTGCAGTGTTGTTGAGCTGAAGCCTTTTAAATGTCCTAAATATGTATTTTTTACCTTCTTTTCTGAAGTGTGTACTTAATTTTCAATTCTCTGGCTCGTCTTCTTCGCACGTGTATAACCCAGTTAGCTTGATTTCACTGTAGACACAAGTCAGGATTTTTCAGCTCTTCTCTAAGCTGGCTTAAGATTTATCTGCAGATGTTGTCAGAGCAACAAGTCCTTAAGCCCAAATCTGCAGAAGTGCCGACTTAAATCCCATACAGAGAGTCTTCTTCAGACACAAATGACTCCTTCCCTCAGAGGGATGATGATTTTAAATGAAAACTTAAGGGAGACAAACAGATATACACAACAAAATAATACACTTACCCATTAAAAAAGAAAGTCATGGACTAAATTAAAACATTCTGATTGAAACAGAAACCATCAAACAACATCACTTGCCATATAGCTGCGTTTAGTCCATAACTAAACCCCCATTACCACCAAGCAGCACAGTACGACAGTGTTCAGTTTGGCTGTCGTGCCACAGATGGGCCAAGAGACGAGAGCTGCTGCTCCGGTGAGGGAGCGGAGCTGTGTGCTGAACACAGTGCAGCGCAAATAACAGAAGTTGTAGTAATAGTACGTATTGTATGTAACTTCAGTTGAATGAGTATGAAAACTTTCAAGGACAGGGATAGAGTGAGACAGCGCCTTGACGTTAGTGAGAGATGCGACAAGTTTATCATCGTATAAAAACGCAGCCCAGTGATGATGCAGACATTTCATACAACACACATAGAACCCACCACTGTGCATTCAACCCTGATCGGACCTGCCGTCACTCTGTTTGCCCCTTAAAACTTCAGTCTGTGGTGTACGTAGTTCATAGACTTCACTGATAAACCTCAGAAGAATTTTAGACTAGCAGTGAGCTTCATGAATTACACACCCATCACAGGCTGTGCGTAGGGCACCATGTGCTGGCAGGGGCAGCAATGATAATGATTATCATGCTGTTCTGTCCTCAGTGTGTGTGTCTGTGCACAAATTGACAAATAGCTAACATGCATGAAGAGAAATTCGGAGGCTGCCCTTTACCGTTGTTGTCATTCTCATCAAAAGACTTTTTCTTTTTTTGTAAAAAAGCTGTGCTTTCCAAAACACAAGAGACAAAGAAAAAGATGAGGTAGCTGTAGCTGTAAGCTGACCACATACCACATCTGAGGCATTTCCCTAATGAAGTCTCTAAATGATCACCTGCCCGAGTTACGTGACTCAAAACAGTAGCATAAACACACACAGGCACAACAAGCACAAACAGCCACTAGCGGGAAAAAATACTGAAGATAAATGCAAAGTTCTTAGAGAACATGACACATGCATGAATTCCACCGTGTGAAATTTTAACTCACATGCTCACATAGATTGTCGCAGTCTTGCGGCTTGTGACCTCTCTCAGCCAATTATATGAATATTGATCTTGGTTTCAACTCTCTGCTCATGTTGCCTCTATTTCAAAATAAGAGTGCACCGTTACTGAAGATTAACAAATCAATTCTTTATCTGCATTCACTAAAACCCACTGAGAATGAATAGATAGAATTAACAGGATCCTTAAGACTGATAAGAGCATGTTAGCCTGGATATGTTGAGATACATCTGATCTTCAGTCTCTGCTAAGTGATGCAACAAGCCTCGTGTTTGGTCCAGTTTCTGTGTTTTCACGCTTGTCTGGTCACTGTGAAGAAATGTTGTCTCTCCTGGTGGAATTTAAAAAACTGCTCTCTTGGTTTATTCTAGAGATTGACAGAGGAAGCATGAATATGTGAGAAGAAAATGGATCTAGCACTCTTTCACGTTTTGTTTTCAGTCTCTGTATCCCCACATTTCTAAAATCTGTATTTGTGTATCGCACAAACAGACAGCTCCGACAACTCTGACCTTGAGGATGACATCATCTTATCCCTGAATGAGTGAGGAGCCTGCGTTGTCTGGGACAACATGTCAAGACTTCTGCCTCATGGACATTTGAGCTGCAGAACAGGAGGCAAGAAAAGGAGGATAATATCAGCAGATAAGGTGGGAGATAACTTGGAGCACTGCCAGTTTGAAACAGTAGGTGTCTACACTCTGAGTGACGAGACCAAGCAAGAACAATCTCATAGAGATGGAGGGGTGGGGCTGCACAAATTGACATACTTGTGGGCAAAAATGATTGTATATTATATAGTTTTATAAAAAAAAAAGTGGGGTTGATGATGAGCAAACTCTCCAGTGTGTAGATGCAGTGAAGACCAGTTTTATATTTTATCACATTTACGGCTTTTTAAGTGAGCCTCTTCATTTGATATTGATTCACTCACTTTGTAAGCCTCTGTTTGGTCACAGATTAGTGTTTGTAGGGGAAAAGGCTTACATTGCAGCGCTGTGGGTCTGCATTTGTGTGGCAAAGAATACAACAGTCTCTCTCTCAAACTTGTATTTTGCCAGGCCACCTGGAATTATCACCAAAAAGTAATAAAGCATTGAATTAGGCAGCTAATGTATGCTAACATCTTGCCGATGGTTCATCAAGCGTCAAACCCGCCTTCAGGTTTTTACTTTCACCATAAACTGATGACCAAAACGCCACACACAGCAGTGCCATTTGTGAACGTACAGTAGCCTTCTGATTTCATTATGTAAGTAGAGATATTAAATCAACTTGGTGCTCTTGTATTGCTGAGGAAATCGTAACTAGTGGACACTGTAACAAAACAATTGACACACCTGCTTACTGTCAGCACATGACAAACATATAGAGGCTTCTGCATCTCTCAGCCATTCTGTTATTTACAAGGCTTTATTGAGCCACGCAAGGATTTGGCTTTAGTGGATGTTTCTTAAAAAGATTACAGGGATTTGTGCCATTGATAATGGCATCAGTCCAATAATACAGTGAAAATTAAAGGTAATCTTATGTTGGTTATCACAGTGACTTTAGTTTGGGACTGATAGTAAAACTCATCCCTTGGAATAAAATCGATCTTGCTAGCTTAGAAAGATTGGAAATAACAGATGGTGGTACAATTCAGCAAAAATATCTCATAACATTTCATTTAAGACTTGAGTTTCCTCTGGGTGGAGTGACAAGAGGCTACAGAGTCTCAACATTGTGAAAACAAATGCCTTTCACTTGCACACTTTTTGAAAGCAGTGCAAACGTTGATTTTTCTCATGGTTTCTGCCTTGTAACTGTTCATTTTACCTGTTTTCTTTTCCATAAGAAGACTTTGATGTTAAGTTTCTTGAGACGGTTTATGTACAGCTTGTATGTATCTAAAGTATTTTTACTATAAATAAAGCCGCAAAATTAGCTTTGTGTGCTTCTTTAATGAAGTGTGAATGATGCTCGAAGGCAGTAGACATTTAAAAGCTGTTAGAGCAGAGGTGTGTTAAACATTTGTGGCTCTTTTAAAAGGATGAAAGCAACAGTGCATGCCGAAACCGGTGCCAATATCAAGGTCTAATTAACACACAAACTTGATCGTTATATTGAGTCACCTGCAAGCAGGGAGCTTGAGAGGGAAACCACTTAAATTAAGAATTCTGGTATATTATTTCCAGTTGGTAGAAAAGTTCAATAAAAGTTTGTGAACATGAGCGGCTCTCTCTCAAAGCCAGAAACTAAGTCTCAAATCTGTGATGTCATAAAATCTGGACCTGCTCTATAGACCAGTGGTTCCCAACTGGTGGGTGGCGGTCCAAAAGTGGGTCGTGGTTCCATTCAGAATGGCCTGCAAGTGACTTGCAAAGTGTCAAGTTTGTAAAAAAAAACTTTAATTTTAAGTACACTGGATTTCCAGCACAGAGATTTTATTTTTAAGTGCCATTTCCTGCACGATATGGCCAAATGATATGGCCAAACACAAGTATGACGGTTAATGTATTAAACTGTGTGGACCTTGAACTAATTACTTGGAAGAAATCTGGACCCCTGGCTGGACCAGTTAGGAACCACAGCTGTAGACAGTGAATAGGAGACTGACTCTGTGGACCCATAGAGTGTTTTTCATTTTTGTACTCAAGTGAGCTTTATTCTGCTGTAGTGTTCTCAGTTCTGAAACAGAAATGTACCTGTTAACTCAGAACTTTTCTCTGGGTGCTTTCAGTTTCATCTTTAACTTCTTTCCCAATTCATTGTTTATGGAGCAGCTCCAGACTTTATACGTGATGACATAAAAAATTTGAGATTTAGGGCTCTAGTTTTTGGATTTTTTTTCTGTTTACTAATATTTTAGGACTCTTGTAGACCATAGAAATAAGTGGTATGAATTTTGAAAATGGCCGTAGTTCAAAAGGCAAAATGCACTGAAAGGCTGAAAGGAATAAATGACAGGCCTCATTTGCTGTGCATCAGTTGATACTCCAATAGTGCAGTGCAGGCATCAGATTTAAAATGCCCATACCACAGCACCAGCAATATTTTAGGAAAAGGTCACTATTTAGACAAAAGTTTTGTATGTAACTCCCCTTAGTTTTCTGTACATTTCAATTCAATTTTCAATTGAGTAACTTTATATAAAATTCCAGGACCACAGAACCAGCATTATTTGGGGAAAAGGTTGCTATTTATATGTAGGCAGACACAAATCTGTTTGCTTTACAAACACCCACAGTCATTTCCTATACATCAGAATCAGAATCAGAAATACTTTATTGATCCCCAAGGGGAAATTGTTTTCTATGGTCTACAAGAGTCCTAAAATATTAGTATACAACAACAACAACAAAAAAATCCAAAAACTAGAGCCCTGAATCTCAAATTTTTTTGTTTTATACATTTCTTTATGAGTAGCCTGTGACCTTACATAAGGCAGAAGGGCAACTGTTGAGTGTGTGATGCTGCTGTCGTCAGTTGGTTGGCAGTAGAACACCAGTGAAGCCACTGGGGACCAGCCATCTCATTTCATCTCTAATTATTTCTTCCAGGTGGGTGAAAGTCACATAAAGCACAACTAATCTTAACTCTATACTGTGTTAACTCATTGCTTTTGTTAGCTTTTGTGTTGCAAGTTTTGTGACCGGTAGGTGTTGGTAAATGATAGATAATGACAGATACAACATAAAGATGGTCTGACACCATTTTTTTCCTGTCTGATACTTGAACTTGCATATTGGCCAGTTATGGGTACCAATTCGATACCCTAGCTTAAAGAAAAATGAACAACCGCTACTAGCCCAGTATGGATGTGAAATGATTGCTATTAGTGTTATATGGCATGATTCAGTTTAAACCGTTAAACTGGGGGTACTTTCCGGTGTAAAATATTGCTAAATTGCTGACATTTTGCTGACGGCTAAAGCTACACTTTTTACCGGAAACCACATCTTCTTTGCCTCTCTTTAACAGTAGTTTCCAGTGACTGCACGACGCACTTCTTCATGTAGGCTACTGTTTAAGAGCAGCAAAGAACTGATTTCTGGGAAAACTGCTGTTTTATCATTGTGTGCAACGACTTTAAAGTTTAGTGATAAATTACGTGGTAATCGGAATGGTGCAAAGACTTGCATACTCGCTGTTACCTGATCAGCATTTTGGGGTGCTTCCACACCTGCCCTGTTTGGTTTGGTTCAATCAAACTCAAGTTTGTTTTCCCCCTAAGTGCGGTTCCATTGGGCAGGTGTGAACACAGCAATCACACTGGGGTGCGCACCAAAACAACCTGATCGAGAACCTGCAGTTCGTTTTGTAGTGAGAACATGTTCCGACCTCGATCAGAAGCACCTGCAGTTCCATAGCGCATTGTTTGGGTTAAACATGAGCATGTTACAGTCCTGGAGGATTATTAATGTGCGCCTCCTCCTGTACTGCCTTAATATGCACATTCGGCACATCCAATGCAAAACATTGTTTTCTAGTTGGAGCCGCGCCTTGATTTCAAACTGTATGGTTTGACTAAAATGAACAATGCTAGCAATATAGTCCACGATGACCAGTGCTAAAATCAACCTGCGTAGTTGTCCCTCCATTGTGACATTAGAAAGTGTCGTATTTATCTTGTAAGTGTGCTCTTCTTCAACGTTTTGTTTACTTCCTGGATTTTTCCCGCTTGGAAATTCTGACTGATCAAGAGCAGCTTTCTCACACAAAGTATTTGATCTGGTCCACTTGTAAATGCTGCTGTGAGAACACAAACCAGCTCCAGGCAATTATGCAACTTTGTGACAAAATTTGTCAACTGAACAGTTAGGATCTATAGTGGGGTAGCTGTTGGCAGTGGTAGCTGTCTTCATTTAGCACTGCAGCATTACAACTGTATTGTTCATAAAGATTTAAGATAAGCTGTAGGAGCTAATGTCAGCTGTCATTTGTTGCCATAGTAACAGTAAACATTCAGTAGGCTTTCATGGTGCTGGAAGCAAAATAACTTCACCTTTCTCCTTTTTTTGCCCTCTCTGAACAGGTACTGTGGCTGAAGGGTGACCCTGTCACTGGGTCCTCATTTGACCTCTGAAATCGAAACAACCTCGGAGTAGAGGTGTCAAAGCAGACTCATCAGATGCTTTCAGTGTGTTTGGGCCTTTAGGTTTAATAGAAAACAGGCGATCTGTACTGATGGTTTCACATCAGCCTTTCTCTTTATAACCAGAGGAGCACCATTAGGACTTGTGCTTGGTCCATTATTTTATACAATCTGTATATATTATTCCGACACAGAGTTGTAATATATATTTTTATGTAGATGATACAGTCTTGTATGTAAACAGCTCCTCTTCAGATAAAGCCATGTCTAGATTCCCTCAACATTCTCTGCATAACCTCAGTCTTGTACAGATATTGAAGTATTTGGGACTTTGGTTAAATTGCAGTCTGACTTTTATACCTCGTGGAACAGCTGGCACAGAACCAGAAGATTAAAAATGGGTTTGTGTTTTTCTCATCTGGTCGACCATTATGTCAATGCTTGGCGAAGGACATATCCTGTACTCTCATGCTGCTTATTGTACCTCACCCACAACAAGAGGAGAACTACACACTGGTTCCATTGTTTGTAAATGTATCCTATGAAAGCTGGCTCGGTGTATCACATCTCCTCTCAAATTGAAAGCTACTGTTCATCAGACCAGATCACAGGATTGGCTTACTCTGCTCGAGTAAATACTGAACTGGTTCTTCCAGTACTTGGCATTATGTAAATGGATGAATTATAAAGCACTTTAACACTTGGAGGTCTGGTCCAGTTGGATGAATTTAAATTTTTAATTTTGGTCCTTTTTTGGAGATATGTGCGATTGTTTCTGATGCTGTTTGTATCTGCTTATCTCTGTTAAACTCCTGCTGTACTCATCTCTCTCCTGCAAAGCAGATCTACCTCATTAGATAAAGGTTATGATATGTTAATTCTGTTAACAGTGTGCTTCAACATGAAAGGTATACTATGCAGGGATTGCCGTTTACTGTAGCTATGTCTCAATTCAGGGGCTGCTGCCTTTGAAGGCTGCATTTGAAGACCGATTGCGTCACATTAGTGTGACCAAGTTTATCCCATTTCGAAGGCTCCTTCAAAATGCGGCCGAGAAATGCAGCCTTCTTTTCCAGAATTTGGAGAATGCAACGGATGAATCCTTCGTGGCCCAGCCTATCCCAAGATGTACTGCGCGCCGTTGACGATTATACATTAAGTTAAGTTGACTAACAGTTGTTAACTAGCCAATGGTAACATTACTGTTAGCTAAAAGCACACTGTTTAAACAATCTTAATTTAATAAGTTTACCAGAAAACGGTCCATCAGCCTGAAATACATCAGATGGTGGTGTCGCCGGCGGTGAATCATCTCCTCAAGTATTAAATAACATATATATAATAACAATCTCTGGTTTTGATGATTTAGGGCTAACTAATTTACTTTCGTCAAGCGCAGCTGGTTGCTAGGTAACAGGAGTGCCAACAGGTCCGGTGAGAACAACTGGTGATGCAACCAGGAAATCCTCTGCAGACCAGACCGTCCCATTTTGGAGACCGTTTGGTTTGGCTGATGCGATCTTTAAAGGATGTGGCTGATGGGGACTGTGAAGGCCGCATCCTTCAAAGGCTGCAGCCCCTAAATTGAGACACAGCTTGTTTGTAAACAATATCGACAGCAAAAGTGACAGTGACAGCCAACCCTAGATTTCCTCTGCTTGGCGTTTTAACTCACTATATTTATGGGGGGGGGTTTTGGTGCTGTGTCCATGATTTTTGTAGCTTCCTCTTGGATGCGTGCTGCTCACGGTCTGGCACCTGGTCATCACAGTTTTATAAAGTCCCGACCTCATCTGTGCCCTGTGCCCAGAAATGTCCCGATCCCAGCAAAATATGAAAATACAGGCAAAGTCTCTGCAAAAAAATACACCACCACACACTTCTAGTGGGTCACAAGTGATGATTGCATGAGTCTATACATTGTTTCAGGAAATCCTGCATAGTATACCTTTAAGGCAAAAATCATCATCTATTTATCAGTAAAGTTTTGTAAATTATGTCCAGTGTGATGACATAACAGTTTCCAGACTACTTTTAACTGAGAGGAACTATGTAGGAAATAGAGCCAAGAGACAACCTGCAGGGGAAAGTGTGCATTTGCATTAAGAATCAGCAGCAGCAGAGTTGAGGTGTATATTTGAACCATATATTAGTTATGCTATACATACGTTGCATGGGAGTAATCCAGTCTTTATTGCCTTAAAGTGTTTTACTCAGGTCTCTTGACTGTTGAAATGTGCATGCAGGGATTTGCCACTAAATTTTCCTCTGGCCTCCCCCACAGTTAATAATAGAGCACATTAAAATAGTCACCAGAACCAAATTAAGAAGGATCAAAAATGTTTTCTAAATTGAATGTGTGTGTGTGTGCACAGGCACGTGTGTGTCCATGTGTACAGATGGTGATTATTTGTGCAGGAAGCACAGGATGCATGAAATGTATGATCCTGAGGAGTGTAAAGAAATAAGAATGTTTGTGTGAAGGCAGGTGATGGATGAGTTGGTAGGACATGCTTCTTATTACCTCCTCGGCTGGCTCTTATTGCCTGCTAGCTTTGGGAGTGTTGAAACAGATAGCAGCTCTCACTGTATTAGGCAATCCCTGTTTGCAGTGGACCAGTGTCTCATCCTCACAGTGCTGCTGCATCAGAGCAGGAGCTAAATGTAGCCACTGCTCTTTCCAAGCTGAACGAGTAAAACGTTGTCAGAAAAACTGATAAGTGCACGTTTTCAAATCCTTCATCATTTTGAAATCCTTTGTGCCAGATTTAACGTGCATGCGGTGGTGTCACTCGAGTACATTTTCAGCAAGCATGATGGAAGCTTATAATTTGTTGTGTCATGTTTTTTTTGTCAAATGTTTATTAGCTGGGATGCATATTTAGCTTACAAAACGCCCCACACTCCTCCAGCTTTATGTATGTGATTGGAACACCGCCCACAGTGTTCCACTTGAAGTAATAGACAGATGGGAGTCAGTCACAGCGTCGCTATGATGGAGAGAAATTACCCTGCTGAATACTGCCCTCCCTCCCACACTACATCAAACTCACTGGACGCTCAATATTCACCAAATCACTCTATTTTTCTACTCACGATTGCCCTGTCTATAGGAAAAGACAGCTTAATGCACTGAAATGACCAGACGTGCGTTGAGCAATGGATGAGACACTGTATGACAAAGATTTTTGGGACTAAAACTGTAGATTCATCTGCTTTAAAACATCATCTCTTAAAAGCATGTCCTCTTCCCACAGCATGCTGATGTTTAAATGTTCAAAATCAAGGTCTTGGCGAGACAGAGGAACATTTTCAAGGTAAAACAATTAATGGCGTTCCTATTTGATGATGTTTGTGGCGTAATGAAATAATTAGAGAGTCATGTCGGTGGATTTACGTGGACTGTTAACTCCACAGGTCTGATGCATCACAGCAAAGTAATGTGCATAGTGTTCATCATTACCCCACAGACCGTTTTAACAGCAGTGACTCACTTCATGGGAACAGGTGTGCCATAAAGTCAATCCACACGCTGGTGCTTTGTGCACAAGTCTCAACTACAGTCATTGCGTCACATGTACGTCACTACAAATTAAATCAATCAGCTTACAGGCAAACTGTTTCCTCTACACTGGGAGCACATGGTGGGTATTTTATGGGCTGATTTTGTGTAAGCCATCAAAAGATAAATAAGTAAACGTATAAATATTTCACTATACTATTTCCCCACCAGAATTGTGTTCGCAGCAGGATGGAGGCTTTGAAACAGCATTTAGACTTTCATGTGTGGAAATAAGGGATGTCGCGATAAACTGGTATTGACAATGAACATGGTATTTAAAAATGAAATATAGATATCATGTTAATAATACATATATGATAATATTGTGTAAATAACCCAGCACCTGTTAAATCATGTCAGTTTCTCTTTTGTTCTTACTTTGTCTCCCTCCCCCAGTGCCATCTGGGTACCTTTTCACCATTCATCAAGTGCAAGTGCTCTTTTTGTACAACTTTGTACAGTCATGGTCACAGACTCTCTCCCCAGCTCCACCTTATATTTTGGGTGTTATTCATTTGCCAAAACAAGGCACAAAATGCACAATAAACAGAGTTAAAAGGTTTGACGGATAGCATTATGATTATTTTCACATTTTCTAGAGACATTGCGATAATAATAATAACAATAAACTTTTTTGTCCATTATAATAATGTACAGAAGATATTGTGCCGGCCCTAATAGAAATAAAATGTGCAGAATATATAAGTGAGCGGCTAACACAACAAATAAAGTATTTAAAAAGCACAATGTCTCAATTACAGGTACGGAACTCACCACTTAATATGAATTTAGTTAAATCTATGCATTTTACCGATAATATGCAAGAAGAAAACAACAACAACTCAAGTCCAAAGTGAAGTCTGAAGTCATATTCTCACCCAGAGGTGTAATTTCCGACAAAATCCTGTTTGTGTCGTCCTAGCGTGTAAGATTTAGGGGGATTTAGTGGCATCGAGTGGTGAGGATTGTGGATTGCAACCAGCTGAAACTTCTCCTGGTTAGAATTCCTTCAGTGTTCACTGTTCACTGGATCCAAATTAGGTTTCTTCTTCTCCAAAACAAATGGAGCATGTAACTTAAACCGGAAAGAACGCTGAGTAAAGCAGTTTCACATTACAAATCAGTGTTTCTCCAACGCTGCTTGGTTCATCGCAGATGGGCCGCAAACCCAGCTAATTTGTGCTCACCTTTCTCTGATAACTCAAGATCCAGACATTCAGTTTTTTACTAGGAGCTGAATTATCCTCAGAAGTCTCTTCCTCTCCAAAACAAACACACCTGGTAATTTAAACAGGCAAAAACACTGAATAAAGCCGTTACACATTAAAAAACAAAGTCAGACTCTGCTCATCGCAGAGGGGCTACTGAATACCGTAGCTGGCACGAAACCATGAGTCTGGAGCCAGGGTTTGGTTTGTCTGTTCTGGGCTGGAGCCTATCCCAACTGACACTGGGCGAGAGGCAGGGTACACCCTGGACAGGTCGCCAAACTATCGCAGGGCTGACACATAGAGACAGACAACCATTCACACTACGGGCAATTTAGAGTCACCAATTAACCTATCCCCAACCTGCATGTCTTTGGACTGTGGGAGGAAGCCGGAGTGCCCGGAGAAAACCCACGCTGACACAGGGAGAACATGCAAACCCTCTTGCTGTGAGGCGACAGTGCTAACCACTACACCACGCCTTGTTCAAATAAATAAAACATAAATATACTATATTTAATTTCTGCCTAAATCCAACACACTGCACCTTTAAATTGTGCATGTATTACGAAGAAATTCATCTCAAGCTGAAATGTGTTTTGGAAAATTGCCTCTATTATCCCTATAATTAATACCAGCAGCACTAAATAAAACACACTTATATTCCACTTCTGACACTATATTCCCCTGAATCCTACACACTGGACCTTTAACCCCAAAAATCGTGCTTAATATGCTACTGTTTGGCCAGCTGATAGATTCTGGCTGAGACAGTGAATTGAGGCACTGATTTAGCTCCAGTATACTCCAAAAAAAAAAATGCCAGAGGAGTAACACATTTAATACTATTCCGGCAGAATTTATGATGACCAATTTAATTATCTCCTGGACTTTGTTTTGGTCACTATAAATGTGTGTAGATGTCCTGGAGCACCTGTGGTTTACAGCTCGTTCATCTACAGCATGAAGTTAAATACATAGATTCTATCATTTATTTAATGTGAAGGCATCTATAAATCAGCCAGTAGTTGTGTTATATAGATCTAACGGGGAACCCAGTTCGTCAAACCTTTCAGTGAAATCCAAAGAGGAAATTGGCCTTTAGGAGTTAGTTACATCTCATCTGTGTGGGAGCATGACTGCACTATGACAAAGCATCGCCGGTAGTGGGTCTGTTTCTTTGAAATGACTCAACCAGGAGGTGCTTCCCCACATGGTCTGGCCTGATCCGTAACACCGGGAGCTACTTTATGGCCCCCCCAAAGCATCGCATTCAATAAAAAAAGGGGGGGAAAGGAAGACTGCCATCCAGCATCGTAGCAGGAGAAAATGCAGTTTGTGTTTGTGATGGATGCAGAGAGGGAGGGAGAAGGAGGGAGGGCGCATATATTTGCAAATGCTTGACACATCAGTGTTGACAAAACGAGTCATGTGACGACCATGAAGATGGCGCAGCTTATGGTATATTGCAGGTTTCTCAGTATTTCCTTGCAGCAGCTCGACAGCTCGGACCGCGGAATGATATCGCGACCTATTACCTCCTAATTACCGAGCGATCCAGCCCGTTCACGCTGGCTGAGCAGCCTATTGTGGATCAGCTGGAGTTGAGCGCGATTGGCTGGGGGATCAAAAAAATAAATAAATAAATAAAAAATAAAACAGAGAGAGGAAAAAAGAAAAACAAAGAAATTAAATAAATAACCCTCGAGGAAAAAGAAATATCTTCGCTCCACTTGAAATGCGGCTGCAATAACACCTTGTTGTGGAGACCAGAAAACCGCTCACCGTGTGCGTGCGAGCGTGCGTGACTGCTTGCGTGTGTGTGTGTGCGTTACATTAGGTGGACACGGAGACTGCATCAGACTGGAGACACACGCCGGGACATAATAGAGCGGAGATATCGAGGCTTTGATGGTCCTTCCTCCCCCCCTGCGCGCACACACACACACACACAAACACCAGGATACTGATTCCGGTCGAGACATGTAGTCCCATGTATGAGCAGCCAGGAGAATTTGTAGCCTTCAGCTCTCATTTTTCAGCAGCATCATCTCACGATATCGACATAATGTGGCTTGCTCTACCGGAGGGAAAATAACCAAATATGTGGATACCTACAGAAGAGGAGAAAATCGGAGTTGGTGAGTCAATTACAGCCTTTATTGTTAATTAATGAACGTTTTGCTTTCTAGCTTTTTTTATTGACTTTAATCAGGCAGCGTTGTGATGGTAATTTTTGCGCGAGAAACACCCAATTTTTGCTCATCGACACCCCGCATATCCAGCCCTTTTTTTTTTTTTTACCCCTTGTTATTATACCCATTACACACCCAATGAAAAACACATACACTTATAATGGCTGATATTCGCGGACAGTGACTGCATAGAAAGGGAAATTGCGTGGGATGATACAGCCTACAACCCACCACCTTAAAGATGCGATCGCAGTCTGTACACAACCGCAGGCGGTGCTTTAAATCAGGCTCCTACTCTTCAGTTGTGTGCTTTTGTAAAAAAAAAAAAAAAAAATGCGTCAGTGTAGCATTTTAGCCTTTTCTTCTTATGGGCATATCTGGAGGGGGGGAGATGGGAGAAGAAAAAAAAAACGCGATTCGTGTTGAAACCACGAGGGGGCATCGTGACTGCGTCCCTCCAACAGGTGTAGGCTGGAGTGAAGCTGGAGTCTACCTGTAGACAGAAAACTGCCCTAATGCTGCTGCTGCTGCTGCATAGACAGCCACTGCACTGTACCACTGCTCATCCTGCATGTGTGCACTCTGACCCCGAGGGAGAGGTGAAAGTGCACTGCAGGATCAGCATTTCCACCCAGATTAGAAAGCAAATGTCAAAGTAAAAGGGGGGGGGGGGGGGGGGGGCAAAAAGAGCCTCATAACACCCCCCTGCTGAACCCCGCGGCCATGCAGATAGTGTTCATAGCGTGTGATTATCCTATAGAAGGTTTCCATTGGGGGAATGAGTCATGTCCAGATGCTCTACAGCTTCTTTCTTGCAGGGCTACTCATGCTGGCTTGCACATGATACCCCCCCCCCCCCCCCCCCACACACACACACACACACACATATATATATATATATATACACACGCCCACACATACACACTTTGTTTGGAGGTATTACATTAAAGACTGCAGGATGATATGATGGAAATCCACCCTATTATTGGCTCTTAAACTGGCTGTACTGTAATCTTATCGCATCCAGGGGTTAGTATTTTTCATCCAGCGCCTCCATGAATCCATCACAGGATCACTGCAGGTGTTTCTCAGGCGCAGATACACTGAGGGGGGGTTTGACAGTGTGGGGAAGCAACAGTTCGGCGCAGCCTCCGCATCAGTCAGTCAGTGCGGAGTGACCTGGCGCTGTCCACGGTGCTGAAATGTGAGGATGACGCTGTCCACGGTGCTGAAATGCGGGGAAGCAGCAGAGCCGCTGTGTACCTACACAGAACACACTGTACCTTGTAAAAAGCAGCCCACATTACTCTGGTACAATTCCCCCCTTCGCCTCAGATAACGTGTGGACATGCTAGGTTCAATATTCCTCCAGCATCATTGAAGATGAAGCCCACGCTGCTACGTTAACCGGCCCTTACACAGCCTCTTATCATCTCCTCTCAGCTGTGGTATTATTAGTGGCACCATTTTGCACATTTCTCCATCTTATTTGCTTTATTTTGCCTCTTATTTTGTCTCTAAATTGTCTCTCACACCGATTTAAAACTGTGGTCCGTCAGCAGCCAGCCAGGCCTCTCTTTCCTCCCGTGCTATCTTAATGGATTCCGTCTAAACAAGAAACAGTTGGAGACCACTTCATGAAACCTTAATGCCTTTCTTAGAATCGCTGCCTATTCATTATTCTGTTTGTTTATGCAGGAAGTAATATTGGTTTGTAAATCACTTGTAGAGTAGCAGCAAAAGCCTGGAGTGAATGTACCGGTGGTGTTGCCCAGCTCTTTCCACTCTGGAACTGCAACTGATAATTATTTTAATCACCAATTAATCTATAATTGCTTGTTTTGTTCCTTGTTTAATAATTAGTCTGTAAAATGTCAGATGTTAATGCTCATTAGTGATATAAAACAAAAATATAAGCTACTTGTGACGTTGTATGTTGTAAATAGTTTGAATTTTGTTTCATAAATTTCAGTAGATTTTCAATTTTGTAACCATTAAATCAAACCTCAGGCCAGTCTTCGTGAAATTTCTCTAACTTGCACATGAGTCACTGATGTTTTTTTCTCACATAAGCAGCAATATTGCAAAAAATTCTTTACACTTTTGTTGGAAAGGGCTCCGACTGAAAGTCAGTACCTGCCCACAGAGAGAGAGTGAAATGAATCAGCTGGCTTTATCTGAGGCCACATGGACACGGCTCAGACACAAACTACTGTAGCAGTACATGAAATAATCAAGCAGGCTAGGCCACCATTATCTGAAATGGACAGCTCTAGGATCAAACGTGTTCAGGACAGAACAAAAGACAGAGCTGATGTTCGACTGAGAGCGGATTAGAGAGATTAAAGTAGCCCAAAGTAGCATTTCTTCATGGGTTTTAGCTTTGATTTTAGTGGAAAGTTGCTCTGCTTCATTTTGGTGAGCACTTCTTGGCTTTATCATGAGCACTGGATCACAACATTTATTAGTTTCCTGTGCCTTAACTGCACATCAGCATTATACATATAGTTACTGCTGTATGTGTGATAGTTATGTACATGGTCAAGTGCTTTATGATAAAGTCATCACAAACCCCTGCAGCTGATTAGCATGCTTTGATTTCTGTGACACTGATTTGGGATCAGATATGGTGAAATGCTCCTCTGCCTCTGTGGCAGATATCCCTAGGTTACCAAGACTTCAGCGCAGTAAAGTGTCTGAGTAAGTGAGTGTGCGTTCAAGTCGTGCTCAACAACATGACTCAGTGGGCGAAGCCCAAAGACCGTTGTGTAATTTTTAACTTAGCTGGATCTGGGACAGGACTACTCGAGCAGGACCTTCACGGTCTGCATATTCACATTGCATTACTGGAATGGTTTAAGGATCCACTCAGTAAGCAGTTCAGCTTCACATGTCACTAGTTATGATTGAGACTGGAGCTAAAAGAATGAAGGAAACCCACAAAAATAAGTTTATTTCATTGCTGCAGTTTAGAAGAGCACAGTGTCCTCTTTAATGAAATGCTTCTCAGCACACTGGTGCCATCAGCACTCAGTTGTTTTGGAAAAAAAAAAAGCAGACAATTTAAAATCCATAATAGTGTTTACTGTTGTACTGGCAGGTTTTTGATGACATCTCCCATCTCTCTGCAGAATATTTCTCCCCTGAGGGCCGTTGTACAGTGAGGTACTCTGTGTGTCTCACTGATTCTAATACAAGGTCATCATCAGGCCATGCACGCTGCGTTTTAAGCTTCACAATATTACATATAGAGGAGAAACATTTTTCAAGACATGGCAGCATGTAATAATATTTACACTGGAAGATGATACTTGTCTCACTTCATCGGTTGTAAAAGAACAATACATGTTTTTTTAATAAACCATACCTTACATATTGGATTTGGCTTGACTATAAAAATGACAGAGAAAGAAAGGAAACAGGAATGTGAAGGGTAGACAAGGGAAATGGGTCAAAGGTCACCCTCAAACACAGAGTATCTCATATACCTGAGATTGACTTTGTACAGATTATGTATACTGAACACATTGTGTCTCGACTAGGGCTGAGTGACATGAGACAATCATTTAGAGCAATATTTTTGAGCAAATACCTCGATATAAGTATTTAAATAATATTGTAGGGTGCGTTCTCATTTACACAATGAGATTTGGATATTATGACAAAGTGGATAAAGGTGAAAAATGGAACAGCTAAAACAGTCTGGTGAGTTCAGAAAATTCCATCACTCCACTGTAATGCAGCCTTTAAAACCAGGAAAAGACAACACTTACAATATTACAGTATCCAAAATCTGAGATGACATGTAGCCTGTTATCATAATTTTGATACAATATCTAAATATTACCTAGCCTTAGTACGGACATATACATTTGTATTTCATCAGTGGTTGTGGTGTCAGTGCAGAAAACATTTCAGACAGCAAAGACACAGAAATGTGACCTGAACACATTCA
>JAGQAX010000031.1:0-22832 GCA_019142605.1 Cephalopholis sonnerati
AGGCACACTGTATTTCATTTCAAGTTAATGTAAAGTGACTAGAGTGCCAAATGTGTGGTAATCAAAAGCAGTGCAGACTTTTCAGAAATATGTTCCCTCTCCCTGAATTATTGTGTATGAGTGAACCCCCCACCCTCAAAAACTGAAAAGCACAAGACAGGAAGACGGAAGTTGAGACGACCAAATAAAAAACATGCAGCATTTCTCCACTGGTGCTGCTTTTAAAATTCCTTGTCTCTGCTGTGGAAGGAACAGCGAGCTCTGCTGGTGAATGTCGAGAATAAAAGCTTACAGCACCGGGTATTCCCAGGCGGTCTCCCATCCAAGTACTGACCCGGCCCGACCCTGCTTAGCTTCCGAGATCGGACGAGATCGGGCGTATTCAGAGTGGTATGGCCGTAAGCCGTGGAAGCAGGTGGACACAGAGTATTTAAAGACGCTAAAAGATCTCTAAGAGTTTTAGAAAGTGTTAAACACAGCTAACCAACTTTCATTTTTCTCAAGTCAACAAATCTCATGAAAAGACCAAAACCACCCGTGGATTAAAAGCTGTCAGCGAGCCACAACACAGACTGGGTGACATTTTCTTTCATTACCATGAACAGGCACACTGTATTTCATTTCAAGTTAATGTAAAGTGACTAGAGTGCCAAATGTGTGGTAATCAAAAGCAGTGCAGACTTTTCAGAAATATGTTCCCTCTCCTGAATTATTGTGTATGAGTGAACCCCCCACCCTCAAAAACTGAAAAGCACAAGACAGGAGACGGAAGTTGAGACGACCAAATAAAAAACATGCAGCATTTCTCCACTGGTGCTGCTTTTAAAAGTCCTGTCTCTGCTGTGGAAGGAACAGCGAGCTCTGCTGGTGAATGTCGAGAATAAAAGCTTACAGCACCGGGTATTCCCAGGCGGTCTCCCATCCAAGTACTGACCCGGCCCGACCCTGCTTAGCTTCCGAGATCGGACGAGATCGGGCGTATTCAGAGTGGTATGGCCGTAAGCCGTGGAAGCAGGTGGACACAGAGTATTTAAAGACGCTAAAAGATCTCTAAGAGTTTTAGAAAGTGTTAAACACAGCTAACCAACTTTCATTTTTCTCAAGTCAACAAATCTCATGAAAAGACCAAAACCACCCGTGGATTAAAAGCTGTCAGCGAGCCACAACACAGACTGGGTGACATTTTCTTTCATTACCATGAACAGGCACACTGTATTTCATTTCAAGTTAATGTAAAGTGACTAGAGTGCCAAATGTGTGGTAATCAAAAGCGGTGCAGACTTTTCAGAAATATGTTCCCTCTCCTGAATTATTGTGTATGAGTGAACCCCCCACCCTCAAAAACTGAAAAGCACAAGACAGGAAGACGGAAGTTGAGACGACCAAATAAAAAACATGCAGCAATTTCTCCACTGGTGCTGCTTTTCAAAGTCCTGTCTCTGCTGTGGAAGGAAACAGCGAGCTCTGCTGGTGAATGTCGAGAATAAAAGCTTACAGCACCGGGTATTCCCAGGCGGTCTCCCATCCAAGTACTGACCCGGCCCGACCCTGCTTAGCTTCCGAGATCGGACGAGATCGGGCGTATTCAGAGTGGTATGGCCGTAAGCCATGGAAGCAGGTGGACACAGAGTATTTAAAGACGCTAAAAGATCTCTAAGAGTTTTAGAAAGTGTTAAACACAGCTAACCAACTTTCATTTTTCTCAAGTCAACAAATCTCATGAAAAGACCAAAACCACCCGTGGATTAAAAGCTGTCAGCGAGCCACAACACAGACTGGGTGACATTTTCTTTCATTACCATGAACAGGCACACTGTATTTCATTTCAAGTTAATTGTAAAGTGACTAGAGTGCCAAATGTGTGGTAATCAAAAGCAGTGCAGACTTTTCAGAAATATGTTCCCTCTCCCTGAATTATTGTGTATGAGTGAACCCCCCACCCTCAAAAACTGAAAAGCACAAGACAGGAGACGGAAGTTGAGACGACCAAATAAAAAACATGCAGCATTTCTCCACTGGTGCTGCTTTTCAAAAGTCCTGTCTCTGCTGTGGAAGGAACAGCGAGCTCTGCTGGTGAATGTCGAGAATAAAAGCTTACAGCACCGGGTATTCCCAGGCGGTCTCCCATCCAAGTACTGACCCGGCCCGACCCTGCTTAGCTTCCGAGATCGGACGAGATCGGGCGTATTCAGAGTGGTATGGCCGTAAGCCAATGGAAGCAGGTGGACACAGAGTATTTAAAGACGCTAAAAGATCTCTAAGAGTTTTAGAAAGTGTTAAAACACAGCTAACCAACTTTCATTTTTCTCAAGTCAACAAATCTCATGAAAAGACCAAAACCACCCGTGGAATTAAAAGCTGTCAGCGAGCCACAACACAGACTGGGTGACATTTTCTTTCATTACCATGAACAGGCACACTGTATTTCATTTCAAGTTAATGTAAAGTGACTAGAGTGCCAAATGTGTGGTAATCAAAAGCAGTGCAGACTTTTCAGAAATATGTTCCCTCTCCTGAATTATTGTGTATGAGTGAACCCCCCACCCTCAAAAACTGAAAAGCACAAGACAGGAGACGGAAGTTGAGACGACCAAATAAAAAACATGCAGCATTTCTCCACTGGTGCTGCTTTTCAAATTCCTGTCTCTGCTGTGGAAGGAACAGCGAGCTCTGCTGGTGAATGTCGAGAATAAAAGCTTACAGCACCGGGTATTCCCAGGCGGTCTCCCAATCCAAGTACTGACCCGGCCCGACCCTGCTTAGCTTCCGAGATCGGACGAGATCGGGCGTATTCAGAGTGGTATGGCCGTAAGCCATGGAAGCAGGTGGACACAGAGTATTTAAAGACGCTAAAAGATCTCTAAGAGTTTAGAAAGTGTTAAACACAGCTAACCAACTTTTCATTTTTCTCAAGTCAACAAATCTCATGAAAAGACCAAAAACCACCCGTGGATTAAAAGCTGTCAGCGAGCCACAACACAGACTGGGTGAACATTTTCTTTCATTACCATGAACAGGCACACTGTATTTCATTTCAAGTTAATGTAAAGTGACTAGAGTGCCAAATGTGTGGTAATCAAAAGCAGTGCAGACTTTTCAGAAATATGTTCCCTCTCCTGAATTATTGTGTATGAGTGAACCCCCCACCCTCAAAAACTGAAAAGCACAAGACAGGAGACGGAAGTTGAGACGACCAAATAAAAAACATGCAGCATTTCTCCACTGGTGCTGCTTTTCAAAGTCCTGTCTCTGCTGTGGAAGGAACAGCGAGCTCTGCTGGTGAATGTCGAGAATAAAAGCTTACAGCACCGGGTATTCCCAGGCGGTCTCCCATCCAAGTACTGACCCGGCCCGACCCTGCTTAGCTTCCGAGATCGGACGAGATCGGGCGTATTCAGAGTGGTATGGCCCCGTAAGCCATGGAAGCAGGTGGACACAGAGTATTTAAAGACGCTAAAAGATCTCTAAGAGTTTTAGAAAGTGTTAAACACAGCTAACCAACTTTCATTTTTCTCAAGTCAACAAATCTCATGAAAAGACCAAAACCACCCGTGGATTAAAAGCTGTCAGCGAGCCACAACACAGACTGGGTGACATTTTCTTTCATTACCATGAACAGGCACACTGTATTTCATTTCAAGTTAATGTAAAGTGACTAGAGTGCCAAATGTGTGGTAATCAAAAGCAGTGCAGACTTTTCAGAAATATGTTCCCTCTCCCTGAATTTATTGTGTATGAGTGAACCCCCCACCCTCAAAAAACTGAAAAGCACAAGACAGGAGACGGAAGTTGAGACGACCAAATAAAAAACATGCAGCATTTCTCCACTGGTGCTGCTTTTAAAATTCCTGTCTCTGCTGTGGAAGGAACAGCGAGCTCTGCTGGTGAATGTCGAGAATAAAAGCTTACAGCACCGGGTATTCCCAGGCGGTCTCCCATCCAAGTACTGACCCGGCCCGACCCTGCTTAGCTTCCGAGATCGGACGAGATCGGGCGTATTCAGAGTGGTATGGCCGTAAGCCATGGAAGCAGGTGGACACAGAGTATTTAAAGACGCTAAAAGATCTCTAAGAGTTTTAGAAAGTGTTAAACACAGCTAACCAACTTTCATTTTTCTCAAGTCAACAAATCTCATGAAAAGACCAAAACCACCCGTGGATTAAAAGCTGTCAGCGAGCCACAACACAGACTGGGTGACATTTTCTTTCATTACCATGAACAGGCACACTGTATTTCATTTCAAGTTAATGTAAAGTGACTAGAGTGCCAAATGTGTGGTAATCAAAAGCAGTGCAGACTTTTCAAGAAATAATGTTCCCTCTCCCTGAATTATTGTGTATGAGTGAACCCCCACCCTCAAAAACTGAAAAGCACAAGACAGGAGACGGAAGTTGAGACGACCAAATAAAAAACATGCAGCATTTCTCCACTGGTGCTGCTTTTCAAAGTCCTGTCTCTGCTGTGGAAGGAACAGCGAGCTCTGCTGGTGAATGTCGAGAATAAAAGCTTACAGCACCGGGTATATTCCCAGGCGGTCTCCCATCCAAGTACTTGACCCGGCCCGACCTGCTTAGCTTCCGAGATCGGACGAGATCGGGCGTATTCAGAGTGGTATGGCCGTAAGCCATGGAAGCAGGTGGACACAGAGTATTTAAAGACGCTAAAAGATCTCTAAGAGTTTTAGAAAGTGTTAAACAAGCTAACCAACTTTCATTTTTCTCAAGTCAACAAATCTCATGAAAAGACCAAAACCACCCGTGGATTAAAAGCTGTCAGCGAGCCACAACACAGACTGGGTGACCATTTTCTTTCATTACCATGAACAGGCACACTGTATTTCATTTCAAGTTAATGTAAAGTGACTAGAGTGCCAAATGTGTGGTAATCAAAAGCAGTGCAGACTTTTCAGAAAATATGTTCCCTCTCCCTGAATTATTGCGTATGAGTGAACCCCCCACCCTCAAAAACTGAAAAAGCACAAGACAGGAGACGGAAGTTGAGACGACCAAATAAAAAACATGCAGCATTTCTCCACTGGTGCTGCTTTTCAAAGTCCTGTCTCTGCTGTGGAAGGAACAGCGAGCTCTGCTGGTGAATGTCGAGAATAAAAGCTTACAGCACCGGGTATTCCCAGGCGGTCTCCCATCCAAGTACTGACCCGGCCCGACCCTGCTTAGCTTCCGAGATCGGACGAGATCGGGCGTATTCAGAGTGGTATGGCCGTAAGCCATGGAAGCAGGTGGACACAGAGTATTTAAAGACGCTAAAAGATCTCTAAGAGTTTTAGAAAGTGTTAAACACAGCTAACCAACTTTCATTTTTCTCAAGTCAACAAATCTCATGAAAAGACCAAAACCACCCGTGGATTAAAAGCTGTCAGCGAGCCACAACACAGACTGGGTGACATTTTCTTTCATTACCATGAACAAGGCACACTGTATTTCATTTCAAGTTAATGTAAAGTGACTAGAGTGCCAAATGTGTGGTAATCAAAAGCAGTGCAGACTTTTCAGAAATATGTTCCCTCTCCTGAATTATTGTGTATGAGTGAACCCCCCACCCTCAAAAACTGAAAAGCACAAGACAGGAGACGGAAGTTGAGACGACCAAATAAAAAACATGCAGCATTTCTCCACTGGTGCTGCTTTTCAAAGTCCTGTCTCTGCTGTGGAAGGAACAGCGAGCTCTGCTGGTGAATGTCGAGAATAAAAGCTTACAGCACCGGGTATTCCCAGGCGGTCTCCCATCCAAGTACACTGACCCGGCCCGACCCTGCTTAGCTTCCGAGATCGGAACGAGATCGGGCGTATTCAGAGTGGTATGGCCGTAAGCCATGGAAGCAGGTGGACACACAGAGTATTTAAAGACGCTAAAAGATCTCTAAGAGTTTTAGAAAGTGTTAAACACAGCCTAACCAACTTTCATTTTTCTCAAGTCAACAAATCTCATGAAAAGACCAAAACCACCCGTGGATTAAAGCTGTCAGCGAGCCACAACACAGACTGGGTGAACATTTTCTTTCATTACCATGAACAGGCACACTGTATTTCATTTCAAGTTAATGTAAAGTGACTAGAGTGCCAAATGTGTTGGTAATCAAAAGCAGTGCAGACTTTTCAGAAATATGTTCCCTCTCCCTGAATTATTGTGTATGAGTGAACCCCCACCCTCAAAAACTGAAAAGCACAAGACAGGAGAGCGGAAGTTGAGACGACCAAATAAAAAACATGCAAGCATTTCTCCACTGGTGCTGCTTTTCAAATTCCTGTCTCTGCCTGTGGAAGGAACAAGCGAGCTCTGCTGGTGAATGTCGAGAATAAAAGCTTACAGCACCGGGTATATTCCCAGGCGGTCTCTCCCATCCAAGTACTGACCCGGCCCGACCCTGCTTAGCTTCCGAGATCGGACGAAGATCCGGGCGTATTCAGAGTGGTATGGCCGTAAGCCAATGGAAGCAGGTGGACACAGAGTTATTTAAAGACGCTAAAAGATCTCTAAGAGTTTTAGAAAGTGTTAAAACACAGCTAACCAACTTTCATTTTTCTCAAGTCAACAAATCTCATGAAAAGACCAAAACCACCCGTGGATTAAAAGCTGTCAGCGAGCCACAACACAGACTGGGTGACATTTTCTTTCATTAACCATGAACAGGCACACTGTATTTCATTTCAAGTTAATGTAAAGTGACTAGAGTGCCAAATGTGTGGTAATCAAAAGCAGTGCAGACTTTTCAGAAATATGTTCCCTCTCCTGAATTATTGTGTATGAGTGAACCCCCCACCCTCAAAAACTGAAAAGCACAAGACAGGAGACGGAAGTTGAGACGACCAAATAAAAAACAATGCAGCATTTCTCCACTGGTGCTGCTTTTCAAAATTCCTGTCTCTGCTGTGGAAGGAACAGCGAGCTCTGCTGGTGAATGTCGAGAATAAAAGCTTACAGCACCGGGTATTCCCAGGCGGTCTCCCATCCAAGTACTTGACCCGGCCCGACCCTGCTTAGCTTCCGAGATCGGACGAGATCGGGCGTATTCAGAGTGGTATGGCCGTAAGCCAATGGAAGCAGGTGGACACAGAGTATTTAAAGACGCTAAAAGATCTCTAAGAGTTTTAGAAAGTGTTAAACACAGCTAACCAACTTTCATTTTTCTCAAGTCAACAAATCTCATGAAAAGACCAAAACCACCCGTGGATTAAAGCTGTCAGCGAGCCACAACACAGACTGGGTGACATTTTCTTTCATTACCATGAACAGGCACACTGTATTTCATTTCAAGTTAATGTAAAGTGACTAGAGTGCCAAAATGTGTGGTAATCAAAAGCAGTGCAGACTTTTCAGAAATATGTTCCCTCTCCCTGAATTATTGTGTATGAGTGAACCCCCCACCCTCAAAAACTGAAAAGCACAAGACAGGAGACGGAAGTTGAGACGACCAAATAAAAAACATGCAAGCATTTCTCCACTGGTGCTGCTTTTAAAAGTCCTGTCTCTGCTGTGGAAGGAACAGCGAGCTCTGCTGGTGAATGTCGAGAATAAAAGCTTACAGCACCGGGTATTCCCAGGCGGTCTCCCATCCAAGTACTGACCCGGCCCGACCCTGCTTAGCTTCCGAGATCGGACGAGATCGGGCGTATTCAAGAGTGGTATGGCCGTAAGCCAATGGAAGCAGGTGGGACACAGAGTATTTAAAGACGCTAAAAGAATCTCTAAGAGTTTTAGAAAGTGTTAAACACAGCTAACCAACTTTCATTTTTCTCAAGTCAACAAATCCTCATGAAAAGACCAAAACCACCCGTGGATTAAAAGCTGTCAGCGAGCCACAACACAGACTGGGTGACATTTTCTTTCATTACCATGAACAGGCACACTGTATTTCATTTCAAGTTAATGTAAAGTGACTAGAGTGCCAAATGTGTGGTAATCAAAAGCAGTGCAGACTTTTCAGAAATATGTTCCCTCTCCTGAATTATTGTGTATGAGTGAACCCCCCACCCTCAAAAACTGAAAAGCACAAGACAGGAGACGGAAGTTGAGACGACCAAATAAAAAACATGCAGCCATTTCTCCACTGGTGCTGCTTTTCAAAAGTCCTGTCTCTGCTGTGGAAGGAACAGCGAGCTCTGCCTGGTGAATGTCGAGAATAAAAGCTTACAGCACCGGGTATTCCCAGGCGGTCTCCCATCCAAGTACTGACCCGGCCCGACCCTGCTTAGCTTCCGGAGATCGGACGGAGATCGGGCGTATTCAGAGTGGTATGGCCGTAAGCCATGGAAGCAGGTGGACACAGAGTATTTAAAGACGCTAAAAGATCTCTAAGAGTTTTAGAAAGTGTTAAACACAGCTAACCAACTTTCATTTTTCTCAAGTCAACAAATCTCATGAAAAGACCAAAACCACCCGTGGATTAAAAGCTGTCAGCGAGCCACAACACAGACTGGGTGACATTTTCTTTCATTACCATGAACAGGCACACTGTATTTCATTTCAAGTTAATGTAAAGTGACTAGAGTGCCAAATGTGTGGTAATCAAAAGCAGTGCAGACTTTTCAGAAATATGTTCCCTCTCCCGAATTATTGTGTATGAGTGAACCCCCCACCCTCAAAAACTGAAAAGCACAAGACAGGAGACGGAAGTTGAGACGACCAAATAAAAAACATGCAGCATTTCTCCACTGGTGCTGCTTTTAAAATTCCTGTCTCTGCTGTGGAAGGAACAGCGAGCTCTGCTGGTGAATGTCGAGAATAAAAGCTTACAGCACCGGGTATTCCCAGGCGGTCTCCCATCCAAGTACTGACCCGGCCCGACCCTGCTTAGCTTCCGAGATCGGACGAGATCGGGCGTATTCAGAGTGGTATGGCCGTAAGCCATGGAAGCAGGTGGACACAGAGTATTTAAAGACGCTAAAAGATCTCTAAGAGTTTTAGAAAGTGTTAAACACAGCCTAACCAACTTTCATTTTTCTCAAGTCAACAAATCTCATGAAAAGACCAAAACCACCCGTGGATTAAAAGCTGTCAGCGAGCCACAACACAGACTGGGTGACATTTTCTTTCATTACCTGAACAGGCACACTGTATTTCATTTCAAGTTAATGTAAAGTGACTAGAGTGCCAAATGTGTGGTAATCAAAAGCAGTGCAGACTTTTCAGAA
Organism: Cephalopholis sonnerati; assembly: GCA_019142605.1. Lineage (NCBI taxonomy): Eukaryota > Metazoa > Chordata > Actinopteri > Perciformes > Serranidae > Cephalopholis > Cephalopholis sonnerati. The sequence goes on from JAGQAX010000031.1 coordinate 9,153, forward strand.
ATATGTTCCCTCTCCTGAATTATTGTGTATGAGTGAACCCCCCACCCTCAAAAACTGAAAAGCACAAGACAGGAGACGGAAGTTGAGACGACCAAATAAAAAACATGCAAGCATTTCTCCACTGGTGCTGCTTTTAAAAGTCCTGTCTCTGCTGTGGAAGGAACAGCGAGCTCTGCTGGTGAATGTCGAGAATAAAAGCTTACAGCACCGGGTATATTCCCAGGCGGTCTCCCATCCAAGTACTGACCCGGCCCGACCCTGCTTAGCTTCCGAGATCGGACGAGATCGGGCGTATTCAGAGTGGTATGGCCGTAAGCCATGGAAGCCAGGTGGACACAGAGTATTTAAAGACGCTAAAAGATCTCTAAGAGTTTTAGAAAGTGTTAAACACAGCTAACCAACTTTCATTTTTCTCAAGTCAACAAAATCTCATGAAAAGACCAAAAAACCACCCGTGGATTAAAAGCTGTCAGCGAGCCACAACACAGACTGGGTGACATTTTCTTTCATTACCATGAACAGGCACACTGTATTTCATTTCAAGTTAATGTAAAGTGACTAGAGTGCCAAATGTGTGGTAATCAAAAGCGGTGCAGACTTTTCAGAAATATGTTCCCTCTCCTGAATTATTGTGTATGAGTGAACCCCCCACCCACCCTCAAAAACTGAAAAGCACAAGACAGGAGACGGAAGTTGAGACGACCAAATAAAAAAAACATGCAGCATTTCTCCACTGGTGCTGCTTTTAAAATTCCTGTCTCTGCTGTGGAAGGAACAGCGAGCTCTGCTGGTGAATGTCGAGAATAAAAGCTTACAGCACCGGGTATTCCCAGGCGGTCTCCCATCCAAGGTACTGACCCGGCCCGACCCTGCTTAGCTTCCGAGATCGGAACGAGATCGGGCGTATTCAGAGTGGTATGGCCGTAAGCCATGGAAGCAGGTGGACACAGAGTATTTAAAGACGCTAAAAGATCTCTAAGAGTTTTAGAAAGTGTTAAACACAGCTAACCAACAACTTTCATTTTTCTCAAGTCAACAAATCTCATGAAAAAGACCAAAACCACCCCGTGGATTAAAAGCTGTCAGCGAAGCCACAACACAGACTGGGTGACATTTTCTTTCATTACCATGAACAGGCACACTGTATTTCATTTCAAGTTAATGTAAAGTGACTAGAGTGCCAAATGTGTGGTAATCAAAAGCAGTGCAGACTTTTCAGAAATATGTTCCCTCTCCCTGAATTATTGTGTATGAGTGAACCCCCCACCCTCAAAAACTGAAAAGCACAAGACAGGAGACGGAAGTTGAGACGACCAAATAAAAAACATGCAGCATTTCTCCACTGGTGCTGCTTTTCAAATTCCTGTCTCTGCTGTGGAAGGAACAGCGAGCTCTGCTGGTGAATGTCGAGAATAAAAGCTTACAGCACCGGGTATTCCCAGGCGGTCTCCCATCCAAGTACTGACCCGGCCCGACCCTGCTTAGCTTCCGAGATCGGACGAGATCGGGCGTATTCAGAGTGGTATGGCCGTAAGCCATGGAAGCAGGTGGACACAGAGTATTTAAAGACGCTAAAAGATCTCTAAGAGTTTTAGAAAGTGTTAAACACAGCTAACCAACTTTCATTTTTCTCAAGTCAACAAATCTCATGAAAAGACCAAAACCACCCGTGGATTAAAAGCTGTCAGCGAGCCACAACACAGACTGGGTGACATTTTCTTTCATTACCATGAACAGGCACACTGTATTTCATTTCAAGTTAATGTAAAGTGACTAGAGTGCCAAATGTGTGGTAATCAAAAGCAGTGCAGACTTTTCAGAAATATGTTCCCTCTCCCTGAATTATTGTGTATGAGTGAACCCCCCACCCTCAAAAACTGAAAAGCACAAGACAGGAGACGGAAGTTGAGACGACCAAATAAAAAACATGCAGCATTTCTCCACTGGTGCTGCTTTTCAAAATTCCTGTCTCTGCTGTGGAAGGAACAGCGAGCTCTGCTGGTGAATGTCGAGAATAAAAGCTTACAGCACCGGGTATTCCCAGGCGGTCTCCCATCCAAGTACTGACCCGGCCCGACCCTGCGCTTAGCTTCCGAGATCGGACGAGATCGGGCGTATTCAGAGTGGTATGGCCGTAAGCCATGGAAGCAGGTGGACACAGAGTATTTAAAGACGCTAAAAGATCTCTAAGAGTTTTAGAAAGTGTTAAACACAGCTAACCAACTTTCATTTTTCTCAAGTCAACAAATCTCATGAAAAGACCAAAACCACCCGTGGATTAAAAGCTGTCAGCGAGCCACAACACAGACTGGGTGACAACTTTTCTTTCATTTACCATGAACAGGCACACTGTATTTCATTTCAAGTTAATGTAAAGTGACTAGAGTGCCAAATGTGTGGTAATCAAAAGCAGTGCAGACTTTTCAGAAATATGTTCCCTCTCCCGAATTATTGTGTATGAGTGAACCCCCCACCCTCAAAAACTGAAAAGCACAAGACAGGAGAGACGGAAGTTGAGACGACCAAATAAAAAACATGCAGCATTTCTCCACTGGTGCTGCTTTTAAAATTCCTGTCTCTGCTGTGGAAGGAACAGCGAGCTCTGCTGGTGAATGTCGAGAATAAAAGCTTACAGCACCGGGTATTCCCAGGCGGTCTCCCATCCAAGTACTGACCCGGCCCGACCCTGCTTAGCTTCCGAGATCGGACGAGATCGGGCGTATTCAGAGTGGTATGGCCGTAAGCCATGGAAGCAGGTGGACACAGAGTATTTAAAGACGCTAAAAGATCTCTAAGAGTTTTAGAAAGTGTTAAACACAGCTAACCAACTTTCATTTTTCTCAAGTCAACAAATCTCATGAAAAGACCAAAACCACCCGTGGATTAAAAGCTGTCAGCGAGCCACAACACAGACTGGGTGACATTTTCTTTCATTACCATGAACAGGCACACTGTATTTCATTTCAAGTTAATGTAAAGTGACTAGAGTGCCAAATGTGTGGTAATCAAAAGCAGTGCAGACTTTTCAGAAATATGTTCCCTCTCCCGAATTATTGTGTATGAGTGAACCCCCCACCCTCAAAAACTGAAAAGCACAAGACAGGAAGACGGAAGTTGAGACGACCAAATAAAAAACATGCAGCATTTCTCCACTGGTGCTGCTTTTCAAAATTCCTGTCTCTGCTGTGGAAGGAACAGCGAGCTCTGCTGGTGAATGTCGAGAATAAAAGCTTACAGCACCGGGTATTCCCAGGCGGTCTCCCATCCAAGTACTGACCCGGCCCGACCCTGCTTAGCTTCCGAGATCGGACGAGATCGGGCGTATTCAGAGTGGTATGGCCGTAAGCCATGGAAGCAGGTGGACACAGAGTATTTAAAGACGCTAAAAGATCTCTAAGAGTTTTAGAAAGTGTTAAACACAGCTAACCAACTTTCATTTTTCTCAAGTCAACAAATCTCATGAAAAGACCAAAACCACCCGTGGATTAAAAGCTGTCAGCGAGCCACAACACAGACTGGGTGACATTTTCTTTCATTACCATGAACAGGCACACTGTATTTCATTTCAAGTTAATGTAAAGTGACTAGAGTGCCAAATGTGTGGTAATCAAAAGCAGTGCAGACTTTTCAGAAATATGTTCCCTCTCCTGAATTATTGTGTATGAGTGAACCCCCCACCCTCAAAAACTGAAAAGCACAAGACAGAAGACGGAAGTTGAGACGACCAAATAAAAAACATGCAGCATTTCTCCACTGGTGCTGCTTTTAAAATTCCTGTCTCTGCTGTGGAAGGAACAGCGAGCTCTGCTGGTGAATGTCGAGAATAAAAGCTTACAGCACCGGGTATTCCCAGGCGGTCTCCCATCCAAGTACTGACCCGGCCCGACCCTGCTTAGCTTCCGAGATCGGACGAGATCGGGCGTATTCAGAGTGGTATGGCCGTAAGCCATGGAAGCAGGTGGACACAGAGTATTTAAAGACGCTAAAAGATCTCTGAGAGTTTTAGAAAGTGTTAAACACAGCTAACCAACTTTCATTTTTCTCAAGTCAACAAATCTCATGAAAAGACCAAAACCACCCGTGGATTAAAAGCTGTCAGCGAGCCACAACACAGACTGGGTGACATTTTCTTTCATTACCATGAACAGGCACACTGTATTTCATTTCAAGTTAATGTAAAGTGACTAGAGTGCCAAATGTGTGGTAATCAAAAGCAGTGCAGACTTTTCAGAAATATGTTCCCTCTCCTGAATTATTGTGTATGAGTGAACCCCCCACCCTCAAAAACTGAAAAGCACAAGACAGGAAGACGGAAGTTGAGACGACCAAATAAAAAACATGCAGCATTTCTCCACTGGTGCTGCTTTTCAAAGTCCTGTCTCTGCTGTGGAAGGAACAGCGAGCTCTGCTGGTGAATGTCGAGAATAAAAGCTTACAGCACCGGGTATTCCCAGGCGGTCTCCCATCCAAGTACTGACCCGGCCCGACCCTGCTTAGCTTCCGAGATCGGACGAGATCGGGCGTATTCAGAGTGGTATGGCCGTAAGCCATGGAAGCAGGTGGACACAGAGTATTTAAAGACGCTAAAAGATCTCTAAGAGTTTTAGAAAGTGTTAAACACAGCTAACCAACTTTCATTTTTCTCAAGTCAACAAATCTCATGAAAAGACCAAAACCACCCGTGGATTAAAAGCTGTCAGCGAGCCACAACACAGACTGGGTGACATTTTCTTTCATTACCATGAACAGGCACACTGTATTTCATTTCAAGTTAATGTAAAGTGACTAGAGTGCCAAATGTGTGGTAATCAAAAGCAGTGCAGACTTTTCAGAAATATGTTCCCTCTCCTGAATTATTGTGTATGAGTGAACCCCCCACCCTCAAAAACTGAAAAGCACAAGACAGGAAGACGGAAGTTGAGACGACCAAATAAAAAACATGCAGCATTTCTCCACTGGTGCTGCTTTTCAAAGTCCTGTCTCTGCTGTGGAAGGAACAGCGAGCTCTGCTGGTGAATGTCGAGAATAAAAGCTTACAGCACCGGGTATTCCCAGGCGGTCTCTCCATCCAAGTACTGACCCGGCCCGACCCTGCTTAGCTTCCGAGATCGGACGAGATCGGGCGTATTCAGAGTGGTATGGCCGTAAGCCATGGAAGCAGGTGGACACAGAGTATTTAAAGACGCTAAAAGATCTCTAAGAGTTTTAGAAAGTGTTAAACACAGCTAACCAACTTTCATTTTTCTCAAGTCAACAAATCTCATGAAAAGACCAAAACCACCCGTGGATTAAAAGCTGTCAGCGAGCCACAACACAGACTGGGTGACATTTTCTTTCATTAACCATGAACAGGCACACTGTATTTCATTTCAAGTTAATGTAAAGTGACTAGAGTGCCAAATGTGTGGTAATCAAAAGCAGTGCAGACTTTTCAGAAATATGTTCCCTCTCCTGAATTATTGTGTATGAGTGAACCCCCCACCTCTCAAAAACTGAAAAGCACAAGACAGGAAGACGGAAGTTGAGACGACCAAATAAAAAACATGCAGCATTTCTCCACTGGTGCTGCTTTTCAAAGTCCTGTCTCTGCTGTGGAAGGAACAGCGAGCTCTGCTGGTGAATGTCGAGAATAAAAGCTTACAGCACCGGGTATTCCCAGGCGGTCTCCCATCCAAGTACTGACCCGGCCCGACCCTGCTTAGCTTCCGAGATCGGACGAGATCGGGCGTATTCAGAGTGGTATGGCCGTAAGCCATGGAAGCAGGTGGACACAGAGTATTTAAAGACGCTAAAAGATCTCTAAGAGTTTTAGAAAGTGTTAAACACAGCTAACCAACTTTCATTTTTCTCAAGTCAACAAATCTCATGAAAAGACCAAAACCACCCGTGGATTAAAAGCTGTCAGCGAGCCACAACACAGACTGGGTGACATTTTCTTTCATTACCATGAACAGGCACACTGTATTTCATTTCAAGTTAATGTAAAGTGACTAGAGTGCCAAATGTGTGGTAATCAAAAGCAGTGCAGACTTTTCAGAAATATGTTCCCTCTCCCGAATTATTGTGTATGAGTGAACCCCCCACCCTCAAAAACTGAAAAGCACAAGACAGGAGACGGAAGTTGAGACGACCAAATAAAAAACATGCAGCATTTCTCCACTGGTGCTGCTTTTCAAAATCCTGTCTCTGCTGTGGAAGGAACAGCGAGCTCTGCTGGTGAATGTCGAGAATAAAAGCTTACAGCACCGGGTATTCCCAGGCGGTCTCCCATCCAAGTACTGACCCGGCCCGACCCTGCTTAGCTTCCGAGATCGGACGAGATCGGGCGTATTCAGAGTGGTATGGCCGTAAGCCATGGAAGCAGGTGGACACAGAGTATTTAAAGACGCTAAAAGATCTCTAAGAGTTTTAGAAAGTGTTAAACACAGCTAACCAACTTTCATTTTTCTCAAGTCAACAAATCTCATGAAAAGACCAAAACCACCCGTGGATTAAAAGCTGTCAGCGAGCCACAACACAGACTGGGTGACATTTTCTTTCATTACCATGAACAGGCACACTGTATTTCATTTCAAGTTAATGTAAAGTGACTAGAGTGCCAAATGTGTGGTAATCAAAAGCAGTGCAGACTTTTCAGAAATATGTTCCCTCTCCCGAATTATTGTGTATGAGTGAACCCCCCACCCTCAAAAACTGAAAAGCACAAGACAGGAGACGGAAGTTGAGACGACCAAATAAAAAACATGCAGCATTTCTCCACTGGTGCTGCTTTTTAAAATTCCTGTCTCTGCTGTGGAAGGAACAGCGAGCTCTGCTGGTGAATGTCGAGAATAAAAGCTTACAGCACCGGGTATTCCCAGGCGGTCTCCCATCCAAGTACTGACCCGGCCCGACCCTGCTTAGCTTCCGAGATCGGACGAGATCGGGCGTATTCAGAGTGGTATGGCCGTAAGCCATGGAAGCAGGTGGACACAGAGTATTTAAAGACGCTAAAAGATCTCTAAGAGTTTTAGAAAGTGTTAAACACAGCTAAACCAACTTTCATTTTTCTCAAGTCAACAAATCTCATGAAAAGACCAAAACCACCCGTGGATTAAAAGCTGTCAGCGAGCCACAACACAGACTGGGTGACATTTTCTTTCATTACCATGAACAGGCACACTGTATTTCATTTCAAGTTAATGTAAAGTGACTAGAGTGCCAAATGTGTGGTAATCAAAAGCAGTGCAGACTTTTCAGAAATATGTTCCCTCTCCCGAATTATTGTGTATGAGTGAACCCCCCACCCTCAAAAACTGAAAAAAGCACAAGACAGAAGACGGAAGTTGAGACGACCAAATAAAAAACATGCAGCATTTCTCCACTGGTGCTGCTTTTAAAATTCCTGTCTCTGCTGTGGAAGGAACAGCGAGCTCTGCTGGTGAATGTCGAGAATAAAAGCTTACAGCACCGGGTATTCCCAGGCGGTCTCCCATCCAAGTACTGACCCGGCCCGACCCTGCTTAGCTTCCGAGATCGGACGAGATCGGGCGTATTCAGAGTGGTATGGCCGTAAGCCATGGAAGCAGGTGGACACAGAGTATTTAAAGACGCTAAAAAGATCTCTAAGAGTTTTAGAAAGTGTTAAACACAGCTAACCAACTTTCATTTTTCTCAAGTCAACAAATCTCATGAAAAGACCAAAACCACCCGTGGATTAAAAGCTGTCAGCGAGCCACAACACAGACTGGGTGACATTTTCTTTCATTAACCATGAACAGGCACACTGTATTTCATTTCAAGTTAATGTAAAGTGACTAGAGTGCCAAATGTGTGGTAATCAAAAGCAGTGCAGACTTTTCAGAAATATGTTCCCTCTCCCGAATTATTGTGTATGAGTGAACCCCCCACCCTCAAAAACTGAAAAGCACAAGACAGGAGACGGAAGTTGAGACGACCAAATAAAAAACATGCAGCATTTCTCCACTGGTGCTGCTTTTCAAAATTCCTGTCTCTGCTGTGGAAGGAACAGCGAGCTCTGCTGGTGAATGTCGAGAATAAAAGCTTACAGCACCGGGTATTCCCAGGCGGTCTCCCATCCAAGTACTGACCCGGCCCGACCCTGCTTAGCTTCCGAGATCGGACGAGATCGGGCGTATTCAGAGTGGTATGGCCGTAAGCCATGGAAGCAGGTGGACACAGAGTATTTAAAGACGCTAAAAGATCTCTAAGAGTTTTAGAAAGTGTTAAACACAGCTAACCAACTTTCATTTTTCTCAAGTCAACAAATCTCATGAAAAGACCAAAACCACCCGTGGATTAAAAGCTGTCAGCGAGCCACAACACAGACTGGGTGACATTTTCTTTCATTACCATGAACAGGCACACTGTATTTCATTTCAAGTTAATGTAAAGTGACTAGAGTGCCAAATGTGTGGTAATCAAAAGCAGTGCAGACTTTTCAGAAATATGTTCCCTCTCCGAATTATTGTGTATGAGTGAACCCCCCACCCTCAAAAACTGAAAAAGCACAAGACAGGAGACGGAAGTTGAGACGACCAAATAAAAAACATGCAGCATTTCTCCACTGGTGCTGCTTTTAAAATTCCTGTCTCTGCTGTGGAAGGAACAGCGAGCTCTGCTGGTGAATGTCGAGAATAAAAGCTTACAGCACCGGGTATTCCCAGGCGGTCTCCCATCCAAGTACTGACCCGGCCCGACCCTGCTTAGCTTCCGAGATCGGACGAGATCGGGCGTATTCAGAGTGGTATGGCCGTAAGCCATGGAAGCAGGTGGACACAGAGTATTTAAAGACGCTAAAAGATCTCTAAAGAGTTTTAGAAAGTGTTAAACACAGCTAACCAACTTTCATTTTTCTCAAGTCAACAAATCTCATGAAAAGACCAAAACCACCGTGGATTAAAAGCTGTCAGCGAGCCACAACACAGACTGGGTGACTTTTCTTTCATTACCATGAACAGGCACACTGTATTTCATTTCAAGTTAATGTAAAGTGACTAGAGTGCCAAATGTGTGGTAATCAAAAGCAGTGCAGACTTTTCAGAAATATGTTCCCTCTCCCGAATTATTGTGTATGAGTGAACCCCCACCCTCAAAAACTGAAAAGCACAAGACAGAAGACGGAAGTTGAGACGACCAAATAAAAAACATGCAGCATTTCTCCACTGGTGCTGCTTTTCAAAAATTCCTGTCTCTGCTGTGGAAGGAACAGCGAGCTCTGCTGGTGAATGTCGAGAATAAAAGCTTACAGCACCGGGTATTCCCAGGCGGTCTCCCATCCAAGTACTGACCCGGCCCGACCCTGCTTAGCTTCCGAGATCGGACGAGATCGGGCGTATTCAGAGTGGTATGGCCGTAAGCCGTGGAAGCAGGTGGACACAGAGTATTTAAAGACGCTAAAAGATCTCTAGAGAGTTTTAGAAAGTGTTAAACACAGCTAACCAACTTTCATTTTTCTCAAGTCAACAAATCTCATGAAAAGACCAAAACCACCCGTGGATTAAAAGCTGTCAGCGAGCCACAACACAGACTGGGTGACCATTTTCTTTCATTACCATGAACAGGCACACTGTATTTCATTTCAAGTTAATGTAAAGTGACTAGAGTGCCAAATGTGTGGTAATCAAAAGCAGTGCAGACTTTTCAGAAATATGTTCCCTCTCCCGAATTATTGTGTATGAGTGAACCCCCCACCCTCAAAAACTGAAAAGCACAAGACAGGAGACGGAAGTTGAGACGACCAAATAAAAAACATGCAGCATTTCTCCACTGGTGCTGCTTTTCAAAATTCCTGTCTCTGCTGTGGAAGGAACAGCGAGCTCTGCTGGTGAATGTCGAGAATAAAAGCTTACAGCACCGGGTATTCCCAGGCGGTCTCCCATCCAAGTACTGACCCGGCCCGACCCTGCTTAGCTTCCGAGATCGGACGAGATCGGGCGTATTCAGAGTGGTATGGCCGTAAGCCATGGAAGCAGGTGGACACAGAGTATTTAAAGACGCTAAAAGATCTCTAAGAGTTTTAGAAAGTGTTTAAACACAGCTAACCAACTTTCATTTTTCTCAAGTCAACAAATCTCATGAAAAGACCAAAACCACCCGTGGATTAAAAGCTGTCAGCGAGCCACAACACAGACTGGGTGACATTTTCTTTCATTACCATGAACAGGCACACTGTATTTCATTTCAAGTTAATGTAAAGTGACTAGAGTGCCAAATGTGTGGTAATCAAAAGCAGTGCAGACTTTTCAGAAATATGTTCCCTCTCCCGAATTATTGTGTATGAGTGAACCCCCCACCCTCAAAAACTGAAAAGCACAAGACAGGAGACGGAAGTTGAGACGACCAAATAAAAAACATGCAGCATTTCTCCACTGGTGCTGCTTTTCAAAATTCCTGTCTCTGCTGTGGAAGGAACAGCGAGCTCTGCTGGTGAATGTCGAGAATAAAAGCTTACAGCACCGGGTATTCCCAGGCGGTCTCCCATCCAAGTACTGACCCGGCCCGACCCTGCTTAGCTTCCGAGATCGGACGAGATCGGGCGTATTCAGAGTGGTATGGCCGTAAGCCATGGAAGCAGGTGGACACAGAGTATTTAAAGACGCTAAAAGATCTCTAAGAGTTTTAGAAAGTGTTAAACACAGCTAACCAACTTTCATTTTTCTCAAGTCAACAAATCTCATGAAAAGACCAAAACCACCCGTGGATTAAAAGCTGTCAGCGAGCCACAACACAGACTGGGTGACATTTTCTTTCATTACCATGAACAGGCACACTGTATTTCATTTCAAGTTAATGTAAAGTGACTAGAGTGCCAAATGTGTGGTAATCAAAAGCAGTGCAGACTTTTCAGAAATATGTTCCCTCTCCCGAATTATTGTGTATGAGTGAACCCCCCACCCTCAAAAACTGAAAAGCACAAGACAGGAGACGGAAGTTGAGACGACCAAATAAAAAACATGCAGCATTTCTCCACTGGTGCTGCTTTTTAAAATTCCTGTCTCTGCTGTGGAAGGAACAGCGAGCTCTGCTGGTGAATGTCGAGAATAAAAGCTTACAGCACCGGGTATTCCCAGGCGGTCTCCCATCCAAGTACTGACCCGGCCCGACCCTGCTTAGCTTCCGAGATCGGACGAGATCGGGCGTATTCAGAGTGGTATGGCCGTAAGCCATGGAAGCAGGTGGACACAGAGTATTTAAAGACGCTAAAAGATCTCTAAGAGTTTTAGAAAGTGTTAAACACAGCTAACCAACTTTCATTTTTCTCAAGTCAACAAATCTCATGAAAAGACCAAAACCACCCGTGGATTAAAAGCTGTCAGCGAGCCACAACACAGACTGGGTGACATTTTCTTTCATTACCATGAACAGGCACACTGTATTTCATTTCAAGTTAATGTAAAGTGACTAGAGTGCCAAATGTGTGGTAATCAAAAGCAGTGCAGACTTTTCAGAAATATGTTCCCTCTCCCGAATTATTGTGTATGAGTGAACCCCCCACCCTCAAAAACTGAAAAGCACAAGACAGGAGACGGAAGTTGAGACGACCAAATAAAAAACATGCAGCATTTCTCCACTGGTGCTGCTTTTCAAAATTCCTGTCTCTGCTGTGGAAGGAAACAGCGAGCTCTGCTGGTGAATGTCGAGAATAAAAGCTTACAGCACCGGGTATTCCCAGGCGGTCTCCCATCCAAGTACTGACCCGGCCCGACCCTGCTTAGCTTCCGAGATCGGACGAGATCGGGCGTATTCAGAGTGGTATGGCCGTAAGCCATGGAAGCAGGTGGACACAGAGTATTTAAAGACGCTAAAAGATCTCTAAGAGTTTTAGAAAGTGTTAAACACAGCTAACCAACTTTCATTTTTCTCAAGTCAACAAATCTCATGAAAAGACCAAAACCACCCGTGGATTAAAAGCTGTCAGCGAGCCACAACACAGACTGGGTGACATTTTCTTTCATTACCATGAACAGGCACACTGTATTTCATTTCAAGTTAATGTAAAGTGACTAGAGTGCCAAATGTGTGGTAATCAAAAGCAGTGCAGACTTTTCAGAAATATGTTCCCTCTCCTGAATTATTGTGTATGAGTGAACCCCCCACCCTCAAAAACTGAAAAGCACAAGACAGGAGACGGAAGTTGAGACGACCAAATAAAAAACATGCAGCATTTCTCCACTGGTGCTGCTTTTCAAAATTCCTGTCTCTGCTGTGGAAGGAACAGCGAGCTCTGCTGGTGAATGTCGAGAATAAAAGCTTACAGCACCGGGTATTCCCAGGCGGTCTCCCATCCAAGTACTGACCCGGCCCGACCCTGCTTAGCTTCCGAGATCGGACGAGATCGGGCGTATTCAGAGTGGTATGGCCGTAAGCCATGGAAGCAGGTGGACACAGAGTATTTAAAGACGCTAAAAGATCTCTAAGAGTTTTAGAAAGTGTTAAACACAGCTAACCAACTTTCATTTTTCTCAAGTCAACAAATCTCATGAAAAGACCAAAACCACCCGTGGATTAAAAGCTGTCAGCGAGCCACAACACAGACTGGGTGACATTTTCTTTCATAACCATGAACAGGCACACTGTATTTCATTTCAAGTTAATGTAAAGTGACTAGAGTGCCAAATGTGTGGTAATCAAAAGCAGTGCAGACTTTTCAGAAATATGTTCCCTCTCCTGAATTATTGTGTATGAGTGAACCCCCCACCCTCAAAAACTGAAAAAGCACAAGACAGGAGACGGAAGTTGAGACGACCAAATAAAAAACATGCAGCATTTCTCCACTGGTGCTGCTTTTCAAAGTCCTGTCTCTGCTGTGGAAGGAACAGCGAGCTCTGCTGGTGAATGTCGAGAATAAAAGCTTACAGCACCGGGTATTCCCAGGCGGTCTCCCATCCAAGTACTGACCCGGCCCGACCCTGCTTAGCTTCCGAGATCGGACGAGATCGGGCGTATTCAGAGTGGTATGGCCGTAAGCCATGGAAGCAGGTGGACACAGAGTATTTAAAGACGCTAAAAGATCTCTAGAGAGTTTTAGAAAGTGTTAAACACAGCTAACCAACTTTCATTTTTCTCAAGTCAACAAATCTCATGAAAAGACCAAAACCACCCGTGGATTAAAAGCTGTCAGCGAGCCACAACACAGACTGGGTGACATTTTCTTTCATTACCATGAACAGGCACACTGTATTTCATTTCAAGTTAATGTAAAGTGACTAGAGTGCCAAATGTGTGGTAATCAAAAGCAGTGCAGACTTTTCAGAAATATGTTCCCTCTCCTGAATTATTGTGTATGAGTGAACCCCCCACCCTCAAAAACTGAAAAGCACAAGACAGGAGACGGAAGTTGAGACGACCAAATAAAAAACATGCAGCATTTCTCCACTGGTGCTGCTTTTCAAAGTCCTGTCTCTGCTGTGGAAGGAACAGCGAGCTCTGCTGGTGAATGTCGAGAATAAAAGCTTACAGCACCGGGTATTCCCAGGCGGTCTCCCATCCAAGTACTGACCCGGCCCGACCCTGCTTAGCTTCCGAGATCGGACGAGATCGGGCGTATTCAGAGTGGTATGGCCGTAAGCCATGGAAGCAGGTGGACACAGAGTATTTAAAGACGCTAAAAGATCTCTAAGAGTTTTAGAAAGTGTTAAACACAGCTAACCAACTTTCATTTTTCTCAAGTCAACAAAT
>JAGQAX010000095.1:0-144659 GCA_019142605.1 Cephalopholis sonnerati
CGTGTGGACATGCTAGGTTCAATATTCCTCCAGCATCATTGAAGATGAAGCCCACGCTGCTACGTTAACCGGCCCTTACACAGCCTCTTATCATCTCCTCTCAGCTGTGGTATTATTAGTGGCACCATTTTGCACATTTCTCCATCTTATTTGCTTTATTTTGCCTCTTATTTTGTCTCTAAATTGTCTCTCACACCGATTTAAAACTGTGGTCCGTCAGCAGCCAGCCAGGCCTCTCTTTCCTCCCGTGCTATCTTAATGGATTCCGTCTAAACAGGAAACAGTTGGAGACCACTTCATGAAACCTTAATGCCTTTCTTAGAATCGCTGCCTATTCATTATTCTGTTTGTTTATGCAGGAAGTAATATTGGTTTGTAAATCACTTGTAGAGTGGCAGCAAAAGCATGGAGTGAATGTACCGGTGGTGTTGCCCAGCTCTTTCCACTCTGGAACTGCAACTGATAATTATTTTAATCACCAATTAATCTATAATTGCTTGTTTTGTTCCTTGTTTAATAATTAGTCTGTAAAATGTCAGATGTTAATGCTCATTAGTGATATAAAACAAAAATATAAGCTACTTGTGACGTTGTATGTTGTAAATAGTTTGAATTTTGTTTCATAAATTTCAGTAGATTTTCAATTTTGTAACCATTAAATCAAACCTCAGGCCAGTCTTCGTGAAATTTCTCTAACTTGCACATGAGTCACTGATGTTTTTTTCTCACATAAGCAGCAATATTGCAAAAAATTCTTTACACTTTTGTTGGAAAGGGCTCCGACTGAAAGTCAGTACCTGCCCACAGAGAGAGAGTGAAATGAATCAGCTGGCTTTATCTGAGGCCACATGGACACGGCTCAGACACAAACTACTGTAGCAGTACATGAAATAATCAAGCAGGCTAGGCCACCATTATCTGAAATGGACAGCTCTAGGATCAAACGTGTTCAGGACAGAACAAAAGACAGAGCTGATGTTCGACTGAGAGCGGATTAGAGAGATTAAAGTAGCCCAAAGTAGCATTTCTTCATGGGTTTTAGCTTTGATTTTAGTGGAAAGTTGCTCTGCTTCATTTTGGTGAGCACTTCTTGGCTTTATCATGAGCACTGGATCACAACATTTATTAGTTTCCTGTACCTTAACTGCACATCAGCACTATACATATAGTTACTGCTGTATGTGTGATAGTCATGTACATGGTCAAGTGCTTTATGATAAAGTCATCACAGACCCCTGCAGCTGATTAGCATGCCTTGATTTCTGTGACACTGATTTGGGATCAGATATGGTGAAATGCTCCTCTGCCTCTGTGGCAGATATCCCTAGGTTACCAAGACTTCAGCGCAGTAAAGTGTCTGAGTAAGTGAGTGTGCATTCAAGTCGTGCTCAACAACATGACTCAGTGGGCGAAGCCCAAAGACCGTTGTGTAATTTTTAACTTAGCTGGATCTGGGACAGGACTACTCGAGCAGGACCTTCACGGTCTGCATATTCACATTGCATTACTGGAATGGTTTAAGGATCCACTCAGTAAGCAGTTCAGCTTCACATGTCACTAGTTATGATTGAGACTGGAGCTAAAAGAATGAAAGAAACCCACAAAAATAAGTTTATTTCATTGCTGCAGTTTAGAAGAGCACAGTGTCCTCTTTAATGAAATGCTTCTCAGCACACTGGTGCCATCAGCACTCAGTTGTTTTGGAAAAAAAAGCAGACAATTTAAAATCCATAATAGTGTTTACTGTTGTACTGGCAGGTTTTTGATGACATCTCCCATCTCTCTGCAGAATATTTCTCCCCTGAGGGCCGTTGTACAGTGAGGTACTCTGTGTGTCTCACTGATTCTAATACAAGGTCATCATCAGGCCATGCACGCTGCGTTTTAAGCTTCACAATATTACATATAGAGGAGAAACATTTTTCAAGACATGGCAGCATGTAATAATATTTACACTGGAAGATGATACTTGTCTCACTTCATCGGTTGTAAAAGAACAATACATGTTTTTTTAATAAACCATACCTTACATATTGGATTTGGCTTGACTATAAAAATGACAGAGAAAGAAAGGAAACAGGAATGTGAAGGGTAGACAAGGGAAATGGGTCAAAGGTCACCCTCAAACACAGAGTATCTCTTATACCTGAGATTGACTTTGTACTTTTTATTTTACTTAATATTTTTTAGCAAATACCTCGATATAAGTATTTAAATAATATTGTAGGGTGCGTTCTCATTTACACAATGAGATTTGGATATTATGACAAAGTGGATAAAGGTGAAAAATGGAACAGCTAAAACAGTCTGGTGAGTTCAGAAAATGACATCACTCCACTGTAATGCAGCCTTTAAAACCAGGAAAAGACAACACTTACAATATTACAGTATCCAAAATCTGAGATAACATGTAGCCTGTTATCATAATTTTGATACAATATCTAAATATTACCTAGCCTTAGTACGGACATATACATTTATATTTCATCAGTGGTTGTGGTGTCAGTGCAGAAAACATTTCAGACAGCAAAGACACAGTAATGTGACCTGAACACATTCAAAACTCTAAAATTACAGTTTGCTAATGTGATGCGAGTGTGTGCTTGACATACAAAACAAACCTTTCTACTTTGACGCAATGTTTGTGATGCTACACCTCTCTACTTTAACACAGTGGACAGCTTTGAATTGTCACATTTTTACTCCGCAACACCTCAGGATTTAATCAACAAGGTGAGGTGAAGCTTTTTACTCATAGGCTTCCTGTTTAAAAAATTAGGCTTTTTTCCCCCTACACACCATGGGTGGCAGCACCGCTGGTGAAGAGCAGCGAGACAGAAAATAAAGACACAACAGAGGAAGAGCGTCATTAATTCTCACTGATGCTGCTTCAGTGGTTTCAAAACTTATTTCACAATTGTGAACAGGTTTATCTCCTGTCTCCTAAATCTAATATTTATTTTAAAGCATGATGCTTGATACTCACTGGGTGATTTCCCTCCTGTGATTCTCAGTATCAGGTGACCCAAGTGATACCATAGATAATGGAAACTTAATGGCTTGAATGTCATAACGTCTGCGTAATTAAAGCCAGGAATATTTCCACTTTTGTCCTACAGGAGCTGGTGGTGGTAGTTATGAGGTGCTGTGATGGAAAAGCGTCTCCAGCTTGTGTTCTCACTTCACGCCAACACACACAGAAAAATGGATTCGTAAGAGGCATTTCAGGCTGTTAAAAAACATTCAATCAAAGCAGGAAACAGAGAATGTTTTGTGTTTTAAGTTTAGATTTTGCGTATTGACAAAACATAGTAAAAATGTTTTTCCTGTACAGTTCTGCTATCTACCTTCAACTCAATGTATTTCTTTTGAAAATCACTATTTCTGTAGTTTATGGAATAATTATTAACGTCTGCTCTTTATTTATTTGCTAACTGATAATTATTTCTGGAAAGACTTTGCATCTCTTTGCTGCCATCAACATTTTCCCTTTGCTTTAACTGCAAGTGAAAGTCACGACCAGATTACTCAACGAAATTCCGTCCCCATCGTGTTGTTGTAAGGTTGCCGCTTTCTGGGAAACTTTTTCTATCTCTACTGTAAGAGCTGTAGCTTCTCTTGATGAATTCTAATGTTGTACCCCGTGGTGTCATGGTGGGGGGAATACAGCTTCAGACAACACCAAGGCCCCAAACTGAGTGCCCCCCTATGGAGCCTGTGGATTTTTTTTTTTTGTGGAGTTTATATTTAGTTTTCTCTTTTACTTCATACTGAAAAGTTCTGAAACAAGGATTGGATTCAGCCTACAAACCCCCAAATAAATAAGACATTCTTAAAATAGAAAACTTGAGCTAGTTTATTATGTTAGACCAGGTGGAAGATTAAAGTATGGCTATTTTTTCTTGGCAAAGATAACTTGTCCTAGTAGATGAGTGGGAAATGTATATGACTGCCTTTAAAGGGACAGCAAACATATGTATTTTCCTCTAACATGTAGTGCTGTGTATGTTTTGGTGTGAGTTGCCAAGTGTCAAGATGTCTGCCTTCTCTTGAATATAATGGAACAAGATGGCACTCAGCTTTTGGTGCTCCAAGTGCCAAAAAAATACATTTCAAAAACTCAATAGCAATGTTTCTTTCCAGTAATCATGACCCAGTTACTCAAGATAATCCACAGACCTTGTTGTGAGCAGTTTCATGTAGGAACTATTTTCTTTCTACTGAACTAAACCTGCTGGCCGTGTCACCGTTTCCTGGGTCCAGACCTTTGAATCCAGACCTTTGAATTTACCCAAATGACCAACCCTGCTAATGAGGCTGTTCTAAATCGACATCTTCTCGGTATCCCTTGACATTATGGTTTGTTTTATTTCGCTCCAACCTACCCTTGAAACCTAGACAAAACAGGTATTTTGGCATGGCTACGCATCAGTATGGCTTTAAAGTGACATTAGATTCAGAAGGATACCTTGCTCTCAAGTGATAAGGTAGGGAAAATCAAAGCCCCCTCCCCTACAGAGATCAGCTAGAGTGGGCACGAGATGTAAATATTAATGGAGTCTTCCTCTGCTAAGCTGTAAGATTAGCTAGCTCCGTGGTGCTAGGTAAGCAAGCAGTAGATGCTTCCTTCTGTGTGGTGATATAGTTGGCGGATTTAGTTTGGTAGAAGGAAAATAGTGCCCACATGAAACTGCTTACAGCAAGGTCTTTAGGTTATCTTGAGTACATTTCTGGAAAGGCACATTGCTGTTGAGTTTTTCAAATGTATTTTTTGGCACTTTGAGCCACACAAGCCGAGCGCCATGTAGTTCCATAATATTCAAGAGCAGGCAAACATCTCTATGGCCGATATCTCCAACACTCTGCAACTCACACCAAAACAATTTAGATTAATAAATAGCACTACATTTAAGAGGAAGAAAATGTATATTTTGGGGTCCTTTAAAAAAGCAGTTTTGGACTCCAAACCCATAATTTCACATTGAATTAGTGATTGAATGCAGGTGGTGTTTAAGATTGAGTAGCCTTATATATTTGCCATACATAAAAAAGTGAAGGTGTGATAAGGTGAGAGGAAAGTGGAGCACAGCAGGAGTCTCCTCTTGTGCTCAAGCCTCATAATTCCCACCATTGAGTTATTGGTTACACAATAGCGGCCATAAGATGCCATGTGGACTATGAATGCAACTAAATAGAGGGACAGTCTGGACTGATATACCGTTGCTCAGTAGAAATGTTTGCTTTTGCCAACATTTTCCACTGCCTGTCCCGTCAGTCCTTCCAACATCCTACGTTCAACATGTTGGAGTATAAAGATGAATTTTTGTTGGTTATGTTTTGTGGATATGCTAATGCTCCGAAGCTTTTAGGCACAATGAAAGAGTGTTTACACAGCTTGGAGGTTTTGTGAGGGTGGACTATGAAAATATGAGCCTGCTTGATGCGCCCGTCTCTCTCGAACATGACAAGCTCATCTTGTTCTGACGTGGCCTCCGCTAAAGAGTTTTCAAATGGTGTGAGTGCCGGTTTTGCAATTCAAATGAAATAGAGGCCATTAAAGAATAGCACTCTCAAATAGGAAATACTTAGCCCTGGCTGGAAAAGGGCCCGAGGCAGACTGAAAAAAGGTGACAAGGAGGCTCTTTAAGTCTATCCATCTCTCTGACTCTAATACGTGCCCAATACGCTTGACTTGAACTCCAGTGCCATGCAGCATCCATAAGCTTTGCCATTTTAAAATGCCCAGATCCCCGCAGCAGTTACAGTGAAGAAAGCCCTCCAGTTTGTGGATGATCTGTTGCCATAGTTACCCGAGCACAGGAACTGAGCACTCGTTACCCTCAAACAGGCAACGGAGCCGAGCCCAAGCCCCTCCTCCTCTTCCTCCCCCTCACTGGGTCCCCTGGCTAGTTCATTAGCATAATGATTCACACCAAACTCTCCTTGAAGGGCCACCATTTGTAGGTTTTTAAAATCATCAGTGGAGTCCTGTCATTATTAAACAAATTTGTCTGCACCAAGTCTTATATTTTTGTTATCTTATGTAGATGCACTGATAAAAAAAACAGGCTCCAGAGGCCGTCCGATTGTGAAGGCCTTTACTCTGGCATAAAGAATAATCACGGTCTTATTCAGTGTTCAAGTCACAAGATGTTTCTGTGCATGGTCAAGGACTGCATGATGCTGCGAAAGCAGGTGGCATTGAAGGTTTATGCTAATACCGACTTATGATAAAGCAGCGTTTACTACTTAGCAGTTTGTGTGGGCTCTATTTTGGGAGACAGTTCAATTAACTTAACACTGCACAAAAATCAGGCTGCTTAAGAATTAATTGCCTATTAAAATGACTACCCACTTTAGGGTGGGAGCTTGTTTACAGTTTGCCAAGCAGTGGTTCCTGTGTGACACTGTGTTTAGATGTTTGCATTAAACAGCTTATTAAAAGCCCAGCTACAACCCCAAAGCACATGCTGTGTGGAGACACAACAGTGTAGGGGAGGCACCTTGCTTAATCAGAGGTCACAACACTGATGAAACCAAGCACAGATTTTTATCCGTAATGTAATTTCTCTTGACACTCACCTACTGTAAGGTCAAATATTTCTCAACAGTGTTGTCTCATGATTGTTTTTTCTTTTTCTGCACAGTGATCTGCAACTTCCGGTCATCAATATGTCAGGCCCTGGTCCTGGAGATTGGGGAAACTGTACAGATCCTGGAGAAGAGTGAAGGTAAACGATCTCCTGTGGCACTGCAGTGTGATAAACAGAGGCATAAGTATTTTCATTGTTAATAGCAGCAGGTCTTTACTGCAGTGTGGTGGTCATTTTCACCCAGGGCTCAAATGTCCTCCTCAGTATTTTATCTGTGAATTTGTGGGTTTTTTAAACACCATTTAGACCTTTATTATGCAAAATAAAACATAAACACGTCATTTCACAGGTCCATAATTTAGATTTTTGGAAGATTCCTGTTAAAAACTGCTGTTATTAATTATAGGGATAATAGAGGCAGTTTTCTTAAACACATTTTAGTTTGTTCATTTTATTTCCGGATGAATTTCTTTGTAATAGATGCACCATTTAAAGATGCAGTGTGTTATTTAGGGGGGATATAATCACAGAAATGAAATATAGTATAATAGTATGTTTAGTTTAGTTTATAATAACCTGAGAATAAGAATCCTAGTGTTCTCATTATCTTAGAATAAGCTGTTTATGTCTACACAGGGATCAGGTCCTCGTACTTGTTGTACCGCCATGTTTTTACAGGGCCATTTGCGTTTTTGCGTCGGACACTATAGTTAAAGGCCTGTCTGTGAGAGGCAATGTTGGAAAAACATCAATCTTTCTAAGGTGAAATTGCTTTATTCTGTGTTATTACCAGTTTAAATAACTGGGGGGGTGCTGGTTTTGGAGAGGGAGAGACCTCTGTGGATAATTTGGCTCCTGGTACAAACCTTTTGAACAATGAACACTGCAGGAATCTTAACTGGGAGTTCACCCCTGGCACATGGGAGAAGTTTCAGCTGGTAGCAATCTGCAGTCCTCACTGCTAGATGCCACTAAATCCTACACACTGCTCCCGTAACCAAAACGTGGAGAAATTATTACGGAAGCTAACTTGATAAATAAAATATTTAAAAATCCAAATAATGGGAATTTCTTTTTGGATTTTGGGTGACGTGGCTGTAGGGACCTTGACTCAAGCCCACAGCTCCTTTAACCACCAGTTTAGAGTAAACTGCAGTTCATGGTGCTGCTTCATAGTAAATCAATGGAGGTCTCGAAAAACGTAAACGAAAAACAAACTCTAAACTTTGATAACCAGCACTAATCCTATCATACTCATTTTATGTTACATTTACTATAATATAATCACATAACTTTCTTTTCTGTACAGCTAGTGGTGTAGATGTGTTTACTATTTAATGGCCGATAAATTAACTGACTATGAAGTACGCACAGCATCAGTTAAACAGTAGTTTTGCTTAAGAAGACAGGCAAACATATATTTTTTAAATTATTTTGTTGAGGCTGTCTTAAAGAAATCATGGACCTGCCGCAGCAATGCTTAGCTAAGCTAGGCTAGGCTGGTCAAAGCTAATTCAAGTTTAATGAGAAGTTAGCTAACAGTTCATACACTGTATGTGAAAACAACATTGTTTGCTATTATGCTTAGCAGATAAATATATGACTATAATACATTTTAAAGCGTTATGTTAGCTATTGTGATAAAAGCGAAGTTTAAACCGTTTCAACGTCCTCTTCTTTAGGCTACCATATTGTCAAGTACCACAGCAAAATGTTGTCATGACACAAACTGTGTACAAAAATGTGTTTCATTGTGAGGTGCTGCAGTTTTCTAATGTGCACTTTGCTCTTTCTTTAGGTTGGTACAGAGGCTTTTCCACCAAGAAGCCTTCTATCAAGGTAATTATAACAGCTTGCACACATTACTAGTTTAACATTGTGTTGATTCCTGCAGGCTACACACAGTATTCTACATTTAGATTTACTAAGAGTGTAAGAAAAGGCATAACTAGACTCATACACAACAAAAAACTATTTGCATTGTAAATAAAACATTGAATGTATTTAGAAATGTGTAGGCGTACATTAATAATGTAGAAGACTGTAAACTAAATAAATGGTTAGACAATCGGTATTTAGTATAACCTAGATTTTATTAAACACACGAAGCCACCAAAACATCTGTAATACTGGTTGCCTTGTAATTCAAAGTGGTCTCTACATGAAGGTTTTTATCAGAGACCAGTACATTTTTGTGAATGATATGTGAAGTGAGAAATGCGCATCCCAGAAATAACTTCGTCTAGACAACAAAGGCCTTAATGACTGATTAACTTATTGAATAGAGCTTTGATTTGACAAAAATAGAAACCTCCTGACCTGTATTTCCTTTCACAAAGACACTGTTTTAACCAAGTTGTTCTGACTTCATAGCACAAAAGCACCAAATGTAGTGCCATCTTCAAGATGTTATTCACAAATGGTGGGAGAAAAAAAACTATGCAGTGAATATAATAAGAAAAAACTAATTATATATATTATACATACACTGTATGTGCATTGCATGCACACCTTGGTATGAGGCTTATACACTCATTATTCCTTTTAAAAAGTAGTATGGCACTTAACAGATTATCAAAGCATCATGGACAATCCACTCTGCACAGTGGTGTAGTAGAGGGTATATGCAGGTATACCCACCGTCTTTCTGTCCATTTACAGTATATCTACCTATCAGCCAAAAAGCCATTGAAATAAATAGGAGTGTACAGTATACCCACTTTCTCATTGATAACCTAGCTATCTACCTAGTAGTACCCACCTCATCAGCTCCCACTTCTTCCCTGTGCAGTATTCTTTGGAAAATCCAAATTATGTTTTCCTTTCAGCCAGCAGATGGTGCAGTTAGTAATCTAAAAAAACATTCATTTTACAAAAAGAAAGTTATATAAAAAAATAAAATAAAGTTCCAGTTTAGTTCTACTCCATAACACTAAAGAAACAGTATCCTTCAGTGACTTCTGCAGGAGAGATGCAGCACACACTTGTTGTGGTGTTATATCTTTGATCAAAGCAGAGGGAAAGTTAAGATGGAGGGCAGGACGGAGCGATATAATCCAAACCTCTCACTTCACAGTCTGTGCATGCAGTATCATTATGATAAATCCTCTCTCTGCACAATGCTCAGTAGAGACCATAGGTGCAGAACTCGGAATAATACAACACCATCACTGCTGACAGAGATCAATACTCTGCACTGCAGTAAGTGGTTATTATATACAACTGACACATCTGCTTCCCATTGGATTGATTGTTCAGTAAAGACTGTTTGTAACAGACTTGATAACCTGTAGCAGAGCTGGAGAGCCGTTTTACAAAGTCGGAGAGTTAAATATCCACAACACAAACAGTAGTACGGAAACACAGATACCAGATGTATGATCAGAAACACGAGAGCAGCAGGTGATTTTTTTTTGTTATTTCTCATGTCCACCGCTTCAAACTGAAATGTCAGAAACTGAAGTGTTATGTGATGCTGCTGTAATGTTTTAAAGAAAGCACAAAAGCTGTCCAGTCCTGGTAAATGTAGGTGTTAGTGGCTACATGCTGTCCTTCTCTACTCTTCATCAGCTATTTACAGTTCTTACTAACACCCCTCCATTTTGTTATGTACTCTGCTGCCCACATTCAATCGCCCCCATACTCTCTCTGTGCTGAGAGAATTAGTTGTGCTCACTGTGGCCAATTCTTCACATCTGGCAGATTAGAATAAGAAAGATGAACTGCAAGGGTGGCAGTTGGCACCACTCAGTCTCTCATGCCCTTCCCCTGCTAAGCCAAGCCACAATGGGGCTCCTGCACGTTGCTCTGCCTCTCTTCTCTGTAGTGTGTGCAAACAGTATCTTTTTTTTTTCCTTTGCATGGCAGAAAACGTCAGCACACAGCAAAGCAGAAATTGTCAAATATATAAATATATAAGGGAAGTGTGATCTCGCATTTCCTTCAACATATAATGTGTTGCCAGCAGAATTGTGTAATCTCAACTCAACACAGTTCTACCTAATAACACTGACACAACACAATACTGTACATTTTAGTTACATGTTGCAGGAGAATGAAGAATGTGATCCTGTCACACTCAGTAACATCTCTGCTCCTTCCTCTCTGTCCACAGGGTATTTTCCCAGTCAGCTATGTCCACTTGAAGAAATCCACAGTGACCAACAGAGGGTGAGTTGTATGATGAAGTGTTTTTATTTGAGCTTGCACAGCATCATAATTAGGGACGCACTCATCCAACTTTTTTTTTAATTATTTTGAACTTAGTATGTACCTCACCCTGATATATCCACAAATCAAAAAATGCCAGAGTAGATAGTAAAGTTTAAATTAACTAACAGTGAGACACTCTTAAAACTAATTAGTTGCAGTTGATTTGCTTTCTGATATTGTCTGTACATCTTCACAAATGTACAGTATGAGTCAGATGAGGAGTGCCTTATTTCAAAACGAAGTAAAAACTTATATTTACTGCAGCACATAACATTTTATCATGGTTGCAATGGTCATCAAATTCCTAGAAATCTTATAAAATTAGAAAACCTGTTTCCCAGGCCTGGAAATGGTTCGGCATTGACAGAATATTTTGGAAAAGTTTTGCATATACATTGATTTGGCTGTTGTTTGAAATATGTTACTAAAAATCCCAAGACAGGTCCACTGTTAGGTGTGATACCTTCCTTGTATTACTTATTTCAAACCCAGTGCTGCACTGCGTGACTGTTGAAACATTAGTAGTATCATGTGACACACTGGCATAGTTGGAGGTGAGAATGTCAAAGAGCAAATAAAGTTAGCAAGCGCAAGCAGTTTACTTATCTGCAAATGCCAGGGAAGGGTGTGTTTAAACGTACACTATACAGGATTGTCAGTTACTGATGGTAAACACGCTCGCCAGTGAAAGTGAGAGTAAAAGCCAACCCTTGATTTACTCTTGTTTGGCATATCACCTTGCTACATTTGCGTTTTTTCAGCACTGTGTCTCTTGGATGTCTGACACTTACGGGCGGCCTATTTATAAAGCCCCGACCCCACCTGAGCACTGTGGGGGTACACACCCATAAACGCCCTGAACACAGAAAATAAGGAAAAAAAAAGAAAAAAGAAAAGACAGGCAAAGGGAGCGTCTCTGTAGAAAATACACCACCACACACTGACAGTGGGTCACAGGTGATAACTGAGAGGGATTACTTCTGTATGACTCTATACGTTGTCTTTTTAGGAAAATCCTGCATAGTATGTCTTTAATACCGTATGGCTTTTAAATGACAAATGTAATACATGGCTTCAGGTGAGGCAGACCCTACCAACGCTGGAAGTAGGCTCTGCACCAAAACGTTCGATGTTGGGAACATAGGAGAAATGACTCTGGTCAGCCATGTTAAAGGGGAAAAAGCTTAAAGACAACAATAGGCAGCTCAACAGACTGCCAGCGTCGGCACATATTTTATGCCTGCCATAGCCAGGCCAGATAATGTTACAGCTCTGTGTCTACTGTATGTGTAGACACAAAGGCATTTCATTTCATGTTCCATGCTACATTTTTGCTACAATGCCCTTCTTAGGGCATAACACACTGGAATAAGAGCCTCACTACTGCATTTTAGGATTACTATATAGGCCTACCTATTCTAAACTACTTAAATAAAGTCATGGAAATAGGGAAAATATTATGGAAAAGTTAGTAAATTCATTAGTAAAAATATGTGGCATATGACGCAGATCAAAATACTGATGATCTGTTGTATACTAGGGATGTGCGGGATTAGTCGACTTGTCGAAAAAACGTCTCTACCCGTGCTAGTCTAGTCAGCACCAAAAGTAATAGTTGGTTTACTTATTATTCAAGTTTTTACTATTTTATGCGCTTGCGTTCATCCGCTGAAAATGCAGTTGTGATTATTAAGGTTCCTAAAGATTCATTTTCCTAAAGAATGTTGTTATTTGTTAACTTTTATCTAGTAAACTGTTGTTGTCATGTTTTGTGGGATAATCTAATGCATAGTGCATAAGTGCCTCACATTTTAGCAGCATTTAAAATACTATTTGGATATTGAAAAATGTGATTTACGATTTCAAATGGCTCTTTTAATTTCTGCAGTATTTTGGGGGGGACAATGTTTAACCTTATAGATTAAATTGTATTCAACTGTTTCACTAGTTGACTAGTCTTAATTAGTCATTAGGAGCATCCCTATTGTGCACAACATCAGCAATGGTTATTGAGACATATTGCAGTATGATTATATTAGCAATAATGTTTAAAAACAACAACAGTTCTCTTTATTCTATACTGGTCAGGAGCTCTTCTTCACTCATTACACAGAGAGTGTGATATAGATTCATCAACTCATCAGTGTCAGAGTGTGATGATCTGTGACGATCCAATCTTCAAGACAATTACCAGCGGACAGCTGCTGACATGCATGCACACACACTCTCTTGCGCACACAGTGGCAGTCATCTACAGTTCCCGTCACAATAGCTGGTCCCGGCTGTAGAGGCCACAATAAAGGCGGAGACAAAAACAGGCAGCAGAGCTCTTTATCAGCCTGAACTCATGGATGTTAAATCTGCAGACTGGGAGCTGTGGCTCAGTGTGGACTGGGATATGAGATATTTGCTGTTATATCACCACCCTCCAGTTGAGCTCCCACATAGCAGGAGGACTCTCGTTTGCACTCAAACAATTAAAAGTGCAGACTTGGAAATTGACATTATTATACTTCCTCGCTCTAGGAGTTGCACTCTGGGAAAAGTGCTTTGCTGTCTCATGGAGTTAATGAGGTGACACACCTACTGCATATCTGTGGTTCTCCCAAAGCATCCGTGCCACAGACAATCACCCTGACTCATTATGTAATGGATGGAGATGCTTCCCTTGTTGCAAAAACAAGGATACAATACTAAAGATAATTCTTTGCAGCACAGGCCGGAGCTTAGTGACTACAAGAGGGCTAACCTTTGGTGTAATGTTTCCTTAAGAGTGTGGTCACACAGGAAGGATGTGTGTTGTGGTTTTTAGAGTGCTCTTCTTCCGTTCCTAACTGCAGCCAGAGAAAATCTCATCACTCTTCATGATATTACCTCCTTGTCATATCATAGCTGTTTCTTCTTCTAGCTGGCTTCAAGCAGTGACATACATGTGTGTGGTTTTGTATGTGTGTATGTATGTCAGTCTTGGGCCAGTTCCTTGAAATTTTAATAACTTACTCGCTACATATTACTCATCTACTGTATGTGGAAATGGAACATCAGATGCTGTGGTGTAACAGACAGGCAGCCTGTGGTTTGGGGGTATAGAGTGGTACAGGGATGAGTCCTAAACCCGGAAATTAGTTAGCATTTTAGCACTTGTGGTTCCCTCATCTCAAAGTCAATGGGTTTTTTGAATGGGTGTTTGGTTAGATGCCTGGAAAAAGGTCAGTGGTTAACAAAAGCTTGAGAGACTTTTACATTTTGTTCTATGACCTAAAATACATTAGTAAAGACCCTCCTCATGAATTTTAGAGCTTTAATGTGTCTTTAAAAAGGTGGTTTCTAATAAGTGGCTAAATTAGACTACAGAGCATCATCACGCCAAACACACTTAGCAATGTTAAGGTCATGCAACTGTAGTGTAGTTTGTCTATAGCCTAACGTTAGCTTTTTAATTGTGGAGGTTGCATTTATGCTTAAAAAAATATAAATGCGTTATTTATTTGTGAAGATTATTTTGCTTAAAGGAGAAGTCCAGTATTTTGCACCTTGAGCTCCATTCCTGGTTGTTTATGATGAAATAGAGTGGTTAAGACCAAAATCTTGATGATTGCTCCTTCTCTGAGAGAATTTGAGAGAATTTGGCTTTCCCCTGCCTGGCTTAACAATGCTGTCTATGGCCATGTGTAAATCTGTCCTAAAACCACCTTAAACGTTCGTTTTCAAAGCCATGAAACTCACCGAGTGGTCAGTGGTGTTCGTTGATGTTCCGACATAAAAATCGTAGCAAACTGTGGTTTCATGTAGGAAATATCTTCTTTAGCCCACAAACTGTATCACCGCGCAAAAGGAAGCACCTAGCACCACTGAGCTAGCTAACGTTGCAGCTCAGATGGGGAGACACCATTGATATTTACATCTCGCACTGTCACGAGCATGAGCCTGTCTTCCAAGAGTGGTTTCACACTTCCTTCTGCACAGTAGGCGGGTGTAGTGAATCATGTGGGTCCCTGTGTGTGTGTGTGTGTGTCCCGCTGGCTAGCTAATTGGCACCGCTCTGCACTGTGCTCATATGGCGGTAACTCGCAGTTACCACTCACAATGGCAACAGTGTCATCGTGAAGGCGTAGTGCCCACCCTCTAGTCCCCCCTCCCCCAGGTTAACACTGCGAGCTCTGTCAGCACTGTTGCTTTTGTTAGCGCTGTTAGCACTGTTAGCTGCTAACTCAGCCATCTCCATGTTGTGAACTGCAGACAGTCCCAGCTCAGACTCTGAATCATACATGTGCTTTAAATGTCTTATACAGCTTCTTTAAAAACTGAATAACACCAAGATAAAAAGACAAATCCATCAGCAGTCAACAAAATTTCAAATCGTAATCCCTTACACCACTCATTAATGAAACAAGCAATCTGCCAACGCTGCATCACTGACCAGTGCTGATATTTGTGTGTTTGTCCTTGTGTTTACTCACTTTCATGTACATGTTTTTTTTTTCACTGCAGGCTGTGTGAGACAGTGGTGCCCCTCGAGGACCCTATTATCACAGAGACCACCTCCACACTGCAGGAATGGGGGGTCTTGTGGAAGCAGCTCTATGTGGTCAGTAGCACTGTATTACAATACATCTCACTCATCCTCAAACAAAACACTAAGCAATAAATGTGAGACTGAATCTAACACAAACAAGATTTCCAAGGGAGTTGGGAGAAAAAACAGCTTTCGCAAAAAGAAATTACATCCATCGTTGTTTCATTTGCATCCTCCTCAGGGGGTTTGGTGGAATAAGCTTTTCCAGTATGTTTTCTTCTCTGCACCTAATTCAACACCTCGTATAACCAGCAAGTATAGTGAATAGCCCAAAGAGATACAGCCCAAACATACAGTGACAGCTCCTTTAGATATTTCCCCATAGCATGTCGTTCTGACTGTCACCCTACATTTTCATATACTATCTATGTAGGAACAGAAATGGTGGTTGGACACAGATAATGGCCTACAGACCTGTCATATGCAATTTCATGCCGTGTCATTCAGCCATTGATTGATTTAAGCCTGCCTCTCGTAGTTTCTGCATCATCCTAAGATCCTGCTCTGCTCGCCACCTTCAGTCAGCCTTTACTTGCGGGGCAAAAGTGATTACTGGAAACCTAAAGCATCCTTAATCCTGCTACATGTCGAGGGGGCAGGCAGAAGTGGTTGGTAGGGTTTTGAGTTTGGAGCTGAGTGGATACGTTGCGGAGCTGGCAGCGAGTTTTTACATAACCTCTCACTGAGGACTGCTCATGCTCTGAGCAACTAAGGAGCCCGAGGCATTGGTGTGGTGATGTAACTTCCTCTGAAGCTCGACTAATGTGAAGAGCTGATTTAACAGTGCTCGTTTTGGTGCTCACCCCCTGTGTGATATGGGCCATGTTGCCACAGTTGCATCCATAATAATAGGATGTAGCATTGGCTAGATGTTGATGCATTTCACCTTATTGTTGCCAATTACAATTCATGGCATTACTTCAGGGAGCAATGGCCTAAGCATAACTGTGTATCTGTTATAATGTACGTAATTAGCCCCGCAGAATAGACACCCGAAAGGGCTCATCAACCCTGACAAAAATCTTTGTTTTTCAGCAGCCTTTGAGAACATGCAGTGTTTATCCTCATTAAATTTACATCGGCATTGTGGCGCCGCTTAATCTTTGCATTTATGTAAACAAACCTGAGTGGTAATGTGGACTTGTCATGCCATTAGGGAGAACAGAAAATGCCTGAATTAAAAGTGTTGTCCTTGGTCTGCGAGAAGTGGTGATGAAATTCATTACTGTGAGGAGGTCAAAGCAGACTTGCAAGGGGAATTTATTTGTTTGTTTCATTAACAAAACCAGTGGGCTTTAAATCTCAGTAGCAGTATATATTTGCTCTGCTACCTGCACAGGCTGGCAGAAGTGGTTAGAGCGTGATTTTGTCTTGATCATACTTTAACTGAATGTAAAATAAATCACCAAAGTCTGATTTTAGAAACCCCCTGCATTTAGACTCTCAATTTTCTTATTGTCCAGCCTTGCAGTTACAGAATTATACAATAAAAATGACACAAAAGATGCTATCAAGTAAATACTGGGAAGAATCTCACAAAAGGGAACGTATTATGCTTTTCTGTATTTTGTGTCTTATATACAGTAGTGTTACAGTGAAGGATGTTCATATTAAATGTGGCCAAAGTTTAAATTATTGAGCTATAAACAAAAATCTCAGGTTTCCTGCCATTTTGAACACTCCATTTCCAACAGATTTTTCTACTTTCAGTATGATGTCATAGTGTGCCAGATTTCTTTATACGGTCATCTGCTCCAAGCCCGCAGGAATAGCACCAGACTTTGATGCCAATTTTACAAAGTGGCCAAATGTGGAATTACAGCTACTGTCACATGATGCCATGGGGCCCAAAGGACATTTTCCCATTTACTTACACTGTGAAAGAGACATCTGTAAATCAGTGGAAGATTTTTTTAGCGTCACATTTCCCACAAAATGACTTGTTTCACTATCGGGAATTGACTTATTTGGTCCGCTAACATTTCAAAAGTCTAGAAAAGCCGTACAATTAAATCATTTTTATCACTATTGAAGTAAGCGGAGGGCTAAACCGGAGGTTGCAATGCAGAAGATCCAGGTAATTTCATATCATGGAAATTGAGCTTTTTGGCTTCATGTGCCACTGTGCAGCTTTCATAGGGATGAATGGGGGCTATGTCCAACACTGTGTTTAGTTCTCTTTATACATCCATGATCTGCTTCAGGCACGCTACTGCAAATGTTTACATTATGTAGCCTAAACTGCTATGTGAAGCTAAATGCTAACATCAGGGAAACATTTGAACTTGGTTGCTGATGTTGTTTATTTGTCCCTGATTTTACATCATATTCCTGCTGCAACATGTCTGCTTGTGTTTAGGAGCTTTAGTTGGTGCTTTTTTCACAGTAAAAAGTGCCATTATTGTTTGTTGCAGTCATACCCTGGCTGCAGTGACTGTGCAGAGACACTGAGATAGGAAAGACTTAGAAATGCTGACCAATCAGAGCAGAAAGGGCTTTTTCAGGAAGGGGGGCTTAGTGAGACAGGCGCTAAATGGAGCCCTCTCAGACAGAGGATGAATACAGGTGTTCCACCACAGACAGTATGAGGAAGATAAAGTGTTTTGGGAGCATTAAAGCATGTAAACATGTTCTAGTGGAAACCCTAAATACAAGTATGAACTTGAATATGAGCATAATAGTTTCCCTTTAATAGTCTTTACATGGATGCTGTAGTACAGGGAGATCACATATCCTAACTGAGTCTTTTTTTGGCTGCTTCAACAGAAACACAAGGTGGATCTATTCCATAAGCTGCGTCATGTGATGAATGAGCTCATCGACCTGCGTCGGCAGCTGATCCAGGGTCACCTCGCCCAGGATCAGACTCGTGAGATCAAGAGGCACATCACTGTACGGCTCGACTGGGGCAATGAGTGAGTCTCTCTCGTACTTAGCGCATTGAATCGAGATTGGCGATCATGGAATGCAATACTTCTCTGGCACTGGAGAGATCTACACCCCTGGATGAGTGGGTGGGAAATAGCATCCGCTATGATGTAATTTTATGGTCATTTAGCAGATGAGTGAATCTCAAGCGGCTTAAAGTCAATGCACATCCCCCTGGAGGAACTGTAAAGCCATATTCTTACTGTTGCCAGTCTTAAACTCCTTCCAACTGAGCTGTGACAGGCATCCATAACAGAGATAAAGATGTGAGGGCTGCAGCTCAGCCAAGGAAGAACTTTATGTGGAGGGGCCATCTGTCAGTTTATTGTAAGATTCATTGCACAATTACACACAAAAGTACACAGATATCCACTTGAAGTATATGTGTTGAAATAAAAAAAAACCTCAGGAGTGAAGGCTGAAATACACTGTATTTTGTTCACCATGCGTGTTGAGGTCAATGCTCTGTAGTGCACACTGACCTGAGAGCTGTAGTGATCTAATTTCATGGTCAAAAGATCACAGCAGCACTGATAGTCCTCAGTGATTTGAGGCTGCACAACTCTGTTTAAGTGAGGGGTTACAGTATGATATACAGCAGCATGAACCAGAGGTGTGAGGAAACATTTTCTTCAGCACTGTACCAGCACCTCTTTAATCCCGTACACTCTTTAGTGGGTCTCTCTAATACAAACTCATGTTGGGTGAATAAGTACTGTTCAAACCCACAAATCCCAATTCTACTACGAGATCCAAATGTTTCCAAAGATGCCAAAAATGTCTCATGCATAAGACTGATCTAAAATTGTGCTTTGAATGGGATGGTGCTGCCGTGAAAAATTGGGCTTTCTGTTTGAATATATTATTCAGTATCAGTGATGCATCAAACTGTAGCTGAAGTGAGCTGATATAGAAAACACTTTGTAAGAGCAAGTTTTAAGTGGCTATATGTATAATCACTTTTCATGTGTAGTTCCTTTTTTACTCCACTACATTTACTTGTATTGTCAATATTGTACCCTATTGCATTCATCTGACAGCTAATTGTTTTCAGGGAGGAAAACATAATAATGATAATGTCATGATGCATTGCAGCAGTTTAAATGAACAAACACTATCTAATGATAATGATGATAATAAGAAATGTACTCATTATGCAGAATGGCTCCTCTCAGAGTGATATATACATTACATTACTGATTGTTGAAATTATGCGTTAATAGCAGGAGTTAAGTGTTGTAGCTGGTCGAGGCGGAGCTACGTTTAACAACTTTGAATACTGTTGGGGAGTTACTATAACACTGATGATTAGTGAAGTAATCCTGTGTTTAAACTCTTAAAGCAAAAGTTTGCCATTTTGGGAAATACGCCACTATTAGCTATAACTATTTCTTGTCCCTAAGCAGTTGCCAGGCAACCAGCAGAGACTAGTGTGCGTAGCCAAGAGATAGTCTGGCACATAACCCCCCACTAAAACTGCAAACTGTCGTTTTTACACTTCAGTTTTTGTACAGATTAAACAAAAAAGACATAACATGTTAATTAGTGAGCTTAAGAGGTGCTTTTAGGCAGACTTTGCTGGAGCCAGGCTCGCTGTTTCCTCCTGTTTCCAGGCTTTATGTTAAGATAAGCAGCTGCTGGTTGTAGCTTCACATATACTGTACAAACATACAAGTGGCATTAATCTTCTCATCTAACTTTCCACCAGAAATTGAAAAAACATAATTTCCCTAAATGTCAAACTCTCCCTCTAAGGCCCAGACACACCAAACCAACGTCAAAGAACTGGTGGCAACGAAGGCCAATTGTTGCTTCGCCTCACATCACCTGTGTCTCAGCCAGAAAGTTGCATCTGAACACACACCGCAATGACAAAAGCCAACAGCCAGCTAACACATACGTTCTGCGTCTTCATGAAAGAAAGTAACTCTCCATACCAGCAGGCGGCGGTAGTCTTTAATCCTCAGTCAAAAAAGGGAACTATAAGACTCACAGGACAGATTCAAGATGCTAGTTAACTAGTTAGCACATTAACAACGCAACCCAGTGTTAAAAGAGCAAAGAGAATTTACTGAGCATTGGCAAACAATGACACAAACACTTAAGAACTGTTTCAGCTAAAAAGCTCAATAGCTAAATTAAAAAAAATGTACCTAATATAATAAGTTTGTTGCAATCTCATGCCCTCTTGATTTTAGTCATTTGTTGCTTTTCAAAGTCGTGCACTGAGCTGAACTGCCAATCAGAGTGATTACTCTCACCAGCAGGCTCCCATGGTCCTGCTGGCCCTGCCGATGATTCAACATAATAAATCAGCTGAAAAACAGCTATCCAAAAATGTCCAACTAGTGCCAGTGGTGCAAGATACATCACACAAACCAGGGCAACAGACCATCACCAACAGCCCAACGTTGACCGACAGCTGACCGTTGGCTTGGTGTGTCAGGGCCCTCAAGGTTACAATCTGGAAGATCTCCCTTTCACTCTCTTTGGCAGCACCTTTGGCAATAAGCAGTAATTGCAGGTGTGTTTTTGGATCTCAATTCCAAGAGATCCAAACAGTGTCACCTGTGTGACATCATCGCTCTTTTCTTTGCTTGTTTGGCCGTAGTGACCATTTACTCACAATTCTAGCTGATACAAGAATAAACTGTTTGCCGCTTAACACACGAGTGAGTTGAACAGCAAGTCACATGCGTCAGGTATACCTACCCTCTATGGCAGACAAACCACTGCTGAGTAATGGACAAGGTGTCACCAACTGTGCGCTGCTTGTGATTTTTCCTGGAAAGGTCGTCATGGACACCCGGTTCACACACACCGTTGTGTTCACCTCATTCAGTGACTAAACAGACATTTATTAAAATGATAATCTTGATCATTACTTTGATAGTAACTATATATATATATATGAGATAAATGAAGTGAAGTAAAAAAAAGAAAACATTTTCCTATGAAATATAGTGGTGTAAAGTAGCATGTAACAGAAATACACTTATTAGCCCTAAGTACAGTATTTACCTAAATGCACAACAGCATGTTTATGAAGGGATGCTTTAAGATTTGATGTAAGATATATTATATAGTTGAATGAGACACGTTTGGACAGTTCTTATCATCTTTAAAGGCTAACTGTCTTTGTAATACACCCCTAATCCCTCTTTCACCAGGCACCTCGGCTTAGACCTTGTTCCCAGAAAAGAGTTTGAAATGGTGGATCCAGATCAGATCAGCGTATCAGAGCTACACAAACTGGTATGTTGGATGGAAAATATTCTTGAACCATTGCATGCTGTACAAATTCACCTCATGAATTATTGAATACTATGAATTAATAAAGTAAATGTGCATTCTATGAACAGTAATTAAGTACATTTCTGCAGCATGGGCATGCTACAGGATGTCTGTGGAAGTGAAACTGTCTTTACATACTATGAGCCTTTTTTTTGTGCCTTTTATTTTCACCACCTGGTTTTGCATATAAGAATGTGTTGTCGGATGTGTAGGGATGTGTGAATGTACCGATTATCAAATCATCCATAAGAAGGTGACTCACAAGAGAGCGCGATTCAGCTGTTGGAGCTGCCTCATGTGACCTGTTCTTTATGCTTATCTTACCGCCATATTGAGTGCGTCCCTTTCCTTGCATGCACGTGACTCTCACAAGCGTGATTGCCAGCAAGCAATGCAGACATAATGCAAAGTGACAGTCCCAGGTGAGGCTATGGGAAAATACATACAAATCAATTTTTTATTGTTGTTTTGAAAAATAAATTACATATCTTAGTCTTGGTTGCTTTAATCCACCAACCAGACTAGAGATGTATTTCCATAAATAAATAATGCCTCAAATGTATTTTGGCTTAAGTGACATGGGACTTTCAAACGTATACAGAGACTGACAGAGACAGTGAGAGGAGATTTAGGAGACGTACTGAAGCAGATCCAATTTTAGAAATATGCGATTACAGCACAGATGTTATGAAATCTAATGTAATACTACTGGAGACTGTTATCTAGGAGGGAGATCCTTTCTGGTCACAAGTTGAAGCTCCATATGCTGATCAAAACACTCTCCAACTGCCCTGCAGCCTCCCATTATCCCATTGCCATGTTTCTCAGCTTTGCACGCAGAATGTTTGTGCACTAAAT
This sequence comes from Cephalopholis sonnerati, assembly GCA_019142605.1. Taxonomy (NCBI): domain Eukaryota; kingdom Metazoa; phylum Chordata; class Actinopteri; order Perciformes; family Serranidae; genus Cephalopholis; species Cephalopholis sonnerati. Next base: position 22,462 of record JAGQAX010000095.1, read on the forward strand.
GCTCTGTACAGAAACAACAGCGTAGCTCTTCCTTGCCAAAAAGCCTCCTGACTCTGTCGATGAAAGTGAGCTTGCTTTTGGCAGGGCACAAGGCCTTGGCACCTCTTCAGGTAGCGGAGTAGAGGAGTTCTTTCAGGCTGCTGAGCTGAGAGGTGTGTGTGGGCGATACTGGCTTTGTCCTCTCCTCTCCCACACGCTCACGTTTTGCCTCATGTGGGCTTCTTTTAGCGCTGCAGGAGCAGTAGTATAGCTGCTCGGCAACGTACGTAGGTGAAATTTTGTCAGATTTGAAGCATCAACCGAGGCATCGCTCAGGTAGTGTGTGTCTGAAGCTGCTATAAGGTAAATAAGTTCAATGCTGTGTGGGAAGAGTAAAGAATGGGACGACTGATCTGACATCTTTCCTTTGAACTTCGCTCTTTTTTAGCATGTATCCAGCAGACACTGTGGTCAGCAAAGCACAAACCAGGTATAGTCTTTTCAAAGCTGTTTGTTTACAAAATCATCCGAACCTTTCATCCTGTGCCAGCCTCTTCATCTCTCATTTTAGATTTCTCTCTGTACACAACCACCTTTAGACCTGGTGATCCAGGAATTTCTCTAATTGCACTGAGGATAAGAGCTTGTAGGGTTAAAAGCCTTTGATATGAAATTAAAATTACAAGGTGTCACTGCCATGCTCCATAAGAACCTCACACCATTGCTGCCAGAGTGTGATGGTTGATTCCCACTGGGGCCACATATGCCCCGAGATGTATGCACAAATGGTACTGCAGGGTAGATAGTTATGTCCACTGAATTTCATTTATATGTTAACACCAGCTCAAATATACACTATGCAGGTTTTTTCTAAAAAAAAATTATAATATACAGACTCTGCCCTCTGCCTGTATTTTCTTATTTTCCTCTTGTTTTCTGTGTTCGGGACGTTTCTAGGTGTGTACCCTCACAGCGGTCAGGGGAGGTCAGGGCTTTAAAAAATGTCGTGACCAGGTGCCAGACCATAAGCAGCAGGCATCCAAGAGAAAAGGCACCAAAATAAAAACAAAACACAAATAAAGCAAGGTGAAACGCCAAACGAGAGATAATCTGGGGTTGGCTTTTGATTTCACTTCTGCTGGTGAGCATGTGTACAACAGTAACCAACAATCCTGCATAGTCTACCTTTAAAGTCTCGGTGCATGTTGACTCCATTGAGAGATAAAGATGCTGTTTTTAAATATGAAATTTATGGCTTACCTTGTCACCTAAACCCCAGTACATCTCACATAAAAGATATTTTTTTACTGAAAGAAGGCCCTAAAGGAATAGTTAAACATTTTGGGAAAATTGCTTGTTTGTTTTGTTGAGTTAGATGTGAAGATTGATACCACTGTCTGGTCATTAAATATGAAGCTGCCACCAGCAGCCAGTTAGCCTAACTTAGCATGAAGACTGGAAGCTTGGCTCTGGTTGAAGGTAACAAAACATGCCTACAAGTACATCTAAAAGCTTAGTAATTAGCCTCCTGTAAAACTGCAACATGTCATTTATCAACATATAGAGCCTGGCTAGCTGCTTCTTTCTGTTTACAGTCTTTGTGCTAAGCTAAGCTTAACGGCCGTTGTTCATATTTAACAGGCAGGTGTCGATTTTTTTATCATCTGAAGGTCCAGACACACCAGACCAACATCATAGAACTAGTGGCCATGAAGGTGGACTATTGCGTTGCCTCATGTGGCCCCTGACTTGGCCAAAAAGTTGCACTTGAACACATTGCAAAGTGTAAAACTACAGCCAACAGTCAGTTAGCATGTACACTCTGCACCTGCGTGAGAGGAAATAACTCTCATACCAGCAGGTGGAAGGGAAAACGGGAGACCAATAAGATGAATTCAAGACGCGAGTTACCCATCAACAACACAACCTGATGATGAAAGAAAAAAGGATATTTACTGTGCGCTAGTGACGCCTTTATGACTTTAGTCGTTCGTTTGCTTTCCTCAATTCTGATTCTCTAATTGATCTGAGTTGAACTGCCAATACGAGTGATTTCATTCACAAATAGCTACTGATTCAACATGCTGAATCAGCCAAAAAACAGGCAACAAGGGCAGACAAAGGCCGACTAATACCTGTGGTGCAGGACAAAGCATAAAGTAGGGCAGCAGAGGCTCACCAACGGCCCAACATTGAGCAACAGCCGATGATAGGCATGGTGTGTCTTAACTCTCGGCAAGAAAGAGAATTAGTGTTTTTTCCCAAAATATCTAAGTGTTCTTTTGATAGGGATCCTAAAGGAGTGAGATCGTCGTAATAACTGAAAGCTCCTATAACCAGCTAAATTATATACATACATATATGATGATATATTTATATAAGTCATAATGGCTACAGTTGTCATACATCATATAAATAGAGAACATCATGGGAATACAGTCTCGCTGCAGCCATACAGACTCACTGGAGCCGCAGTTTCCATCATTCATTCATCATTTCTTGTAACCCTGCATGTCTCCTGAGTCTACTGTAAATAACATGCACATGTGACAGGATGAAATACACTGTGGAGCATATATCAATGAATTATTCACCCCTTCCAGTACCCCCATTGATCTGTTAAATAAGCTTATCTATATACAGAGTGGCAGGTACTTGGCCTCGCTCGCAGTGAGGACCCGTCTTGTTAGTGGTCACTTTCTTCTTCGTTCCCAGGGTGACAGCACGAGACAGCGCCATGGTGACGGTTGCCGTGTCCCCGTGTCTCACCACCTCTTCATCAATCTGAAGAGCTTTACTTACAACAGCATCAGCGAGGACGCAGACGTCTTCTTCTTTCTGTACGACACTCGCGAGGCCAAACAGATCAGGTAACGGCCCCGAACAATCTCATGATGCATGCAAGGGCAAACACACTATTTCTGTCCAGCAGATTGACTGAGGCATTCTCTGACGCTGTGACACTGGCTTCTTTTGTAGTGAGAAGTTCATGGTGAAATTAAACAAAAATGGAGGACCAAAGAATCCAGAGAAGGTTGATCGTCTGTGTGCTCTCTTCACGGTAACACATTTTCCCTTCTAGACATTAAATATAAGATATTCTACATCTCAACTCTCCCGCTAACATTTTTCATCCCTTTCCTCTCCAGGACCTGAGCAGTAAAGACTTGAAGAGAGACCTGTACATTGTTGCACATGTCATAAGAACTGGTAAATAAAGAACAGTGTTTAATGACGGAGGGTTTTCATTCATCGGTGCCTCTTCTGAACGCGTCCCTCTCCTTTTAATTTCCAGGTCGTATGCTGCTGAATGACTCAAAGAAAGGCCCGCCTCATGTGCAGTACAGACGACCTTATGGCTGCGCTGTTCTCGCCATGAGTGATGTTTTCCACACCATCACAGACCTCAAAGAGGAGAAAGACTTTGTGTTAAAAGTTTACACGTGAGTATTCATGTGAAGCTCTTTTTCCTCTTGATTATAAATGCAGCAGCACAAAAAAATTATTCCTCTGACATTTTAAAGTGTGAAACAGAATATTATCATAAAAATGGTCAGTGTAATTGCTTAGTGGTTGCATGGCTTCTGTACTTTTGAATATAGAGTTAAAAGAGTCTATGCAGTGAGGCGGGAATGTGTGAATGTTCTGCAAATGTCGTGCATGACAACCTAGTGCTTCAGTGTTGATGCCTGGTGTGTTTTGACTAGAATGATAATGAAGTGTCCTCTGGAAAATCAATAGCTGCTCACCCCGGGCCTGAGATAGGGCCCTTGGCGTGTTGTGAATCTGGCTGCTTCTGTTAGGCTTCGCCACAGAGAGCCACTCCTGTACGCTGGCCAACCCAGGGAAGGAGGGAGACACAGAGAAGGATAGGGGAAGAGACCGAGAGAGATGACACTTAGATAATTGAGCAAAGTTAGAGGACAAAGAAAAAAAAACACCAAGCTCAGCATTTTCTCTTGTCAGTCAACAGCTAGAATCTCTCCTTGTGTCAGCGTCCGCTCCGGGTCAGAGGTCATTCATACACTTTGCCATCCTGTTGTGTGTGACGTTTTTCTCGTGTAGTATTTTCAGGATAGCTTTACAGCTCGGTGTGAAATAAAGATTTCCAGAATAGAAAGCTGTCGTTTTTATTGGATTCCTCTGCTGCGGCGAAGAGCTCTTCCCTTTAAAAAGCAAGCAGTGATTCAGTGCTGAGCTGCCTCCAAACTGTCGGCTCCTATAACGCTCCAGTCTGTGCATTTCCCCATGCCATCCCAGGGGCCTACGGGCCCACAGTAATGAAAAAGGCTGGTAGAGAGCTGGCTGTCAGGTTTGCTTAGTGAGCTGTGCATTTGGGCTAATGTGCTGCTTGATAGCACCTCCCCCTGCTGCTACCTTTTCTCCAGGAGGAAATCGGCTCTGGGACACATGCTGTTCATGTAGTCCCCATGCACACAATCCCGATCCCTCCATCTGGACTCACTAATGGGTGCGTTGTTAACAGCCCCACCCAACTGTCTTTCTCTCCAGATGCAACAATGAGAACGAGTGGTACCAGATACAGGAGAATATTATCCGCAAGTCCAACACCAAGTACTCAGCTCCCAGCACCAACTATGGTAAATATGTTGTCTCTACAGATCTGTTACCTGTTTGCTCTTTACAGGACTAAAACTGCACCTTTTTTTCTTTTGTTAAGAATTTAAAGAGGAAAAAAGTCAAAGCAAAGTAAATGTTTGTTGCTGAAGTTTTTATCCAAAGCAGGCCACAGTGAGTAAGCAGGTCAGGGTCCAGGGCTGTGAGTGAATAGTCACGTTACATCTTATGTCTTTTCCTAAACAGTCGTTCATTACCTCTATGGAAGGATGTGAAGGATAATTCATGGGAAAAGCATCATGGCTGTCTTAGAAACTTAGTTAGGAACCTTCCTAAACAAAAAAGACTGTTTGACCACACCAAGTCTGACTCGAGGGCATTTGCCAACTGGTCATGTGACTGATAATAGACAATTATTGGCCTAAGAGTAAGATAGGCAGTTATGATGTTTCGGTATCTCGTCAGTTCTGATCATATTTCACCCAGATTTCTGCCTCGATTCCAGTACCATGGATTTGAGATTCAACAGCAACATGTCCCTCTAGACACAGTGTCATGGTGAACATGTGGTCTACAGTTTTTAGCGACTCTTTCCGTCATAGAAATTAGTTCCAAAGAAAACTGTGACCAGCAAAGTCTGTTTATTATAAACTGGGTATCTTTTTTTTCAAACTGGGTATCTTTTTTTTTATTGTTAAAGACCTATTAATACTTATACTGAGGTAATTATTCCTTCAGCATCTCTAGTTATATGTTCCTTATTTAAAGGATGTAGTTTAACATTTGGCATTTTCACTTCCTTGCCCACGAGTTAGTTGAACAGATTGATACAGCTCTTATGTCTGTCCAGTTAATTAGAAGTTAGACAGACAGTTAGCATAGCACAAAGACCAGAAACAGTGAGAACCTGTCCAAAGGTAGAAGAATACGCCCACCAGCACCTCTAAAGCTCATTAATTAACGCATGCTTTCTCGTTTATATATGGAAGAAAAACAGAGGTGTGAAGGCTACACTTTACGGGGGATTACGTTGGGGATTTTCATCTTGGCCGGGAGCTGTGACTTCCGCTCCTGGCCAAGAAATAGAATTTGCCCTTAGCTAAGCTAATCAACTCATGGCTGTAGCTTCACATTTGAATGACAAGTAAAAGACTGACATCAATGTTCTAATCTAACATGTGGTAAAGAATTAACCGTTTTTAGTGTAGAAAATAGAAACTAGTTCCCACAGCCCAAAGTGATCAGATTTATTTTTTGGCGCTTTGAGCACCACAAGCCGAGTGCCATGTAGTTCCATTATATTGGAGAGAAAGCAGACATCTCTGTGGCTGATATCTCCAGCAGCTCACACCAAAACAGTCTAAATTGGTAAATAGCACTACAGGTATAAGGAAAAATATGTATTTTTGATTTTGGGGTGGACTGTCCCTTTAAACAATCGTGCTGCGTGGAGTTTTTAAAATGGCCTCACTGTAAGCGTGAACTCTCCTTATTCACTATTACTTCTCTTTTTTATGAGCAACTCACAGTTTGATATATGACTCATGCCTCACAAAAATCTGTCACTAGATTTGTGTGGTAGCCATATTTTTCCTTGCTTCTTTGCGTAATTCCACTACACCATTTTCTCCTCCCTCCCTCTGTGGTCCCTGGCTCTGATCACGTCTCTCCATCCACTCTTGTGTCTGTCTTCTCCTCCCCCACATTCTGACTAATGTCCTTTAAATACCCCTCTGTCCCTCCTTTCTCCCATCTCCCTTCTTCTTCATCCTTTTGCTTTCTTTCTCTTCAATTCCACTTTCCTCCTACAACCTCGCACCTCTTCATTTGCCCTTTCTCCCCCCATATACACACACACACACACACACACACACACACACACACACACACACACACACACACACACGCACACGAACATGCCCACCCCCACCCCCCTCCTTCTGCCCCCAGGCCTCATCATTTCCCTGCAGCTGCTGCGGGGTGAGCTGGAGCAGATCAGACGGGAGAACCAAGCTGTGTTCAACAGGGCCCTGGCACTCACACGCAAACTGGGTTTCCCAGATGTCATCCTGCCAGGTAAGGAGGCAAAGAGCAGTGGGCGGTAATGGGGACAGAGAGGTCAGGAGGAGGTGGAGACCAGGGGCCAGATGGCTTGGAGGAATGAAAAGAAGGGGACGGTCACAGATCAGGGTGCAGAGGATGCAGATAAGGGAGGTCAGGGATGAGGCAAGATGAATATAAGAAAAGCAAGAATGCTAGTCAAAGATATAATAGAAGAAAACGGTGAAGTAGCATAGCACAGATGTAGGAGAGAGCAGAGTTGGCTGTGGTGATGAAAACACAGTAACATTTTGATTTATTTTATTTTTACAATAACAATGATGACCTGGCCAAGAGGCAGTGACAGGAGGCAAATCAATACAAGACATTAAAACATGGATATAGCTAGTGCAATAAAACCACTTTAGATAAATGTTTATACTTACACAACCTAATGCTTATACGTCACTACACTTCAAAGGAAAATACTGTATGCTTAAAACATTTAATAAGCTTACAAAATAAGCACATTAATGTATTGTATGCGTTTATGCTTCAAAAATAATAAATATGTTGTATATTTGTGAAAATTATCTTGCTAAACAAAACTTATAAGTATCATACACATTTGTTTGCTGCAGAGCTTATTTTCTGCAGTGGAAAAATCCCATTAGCTTTTTGACGAGGGAACCAGGGCAACGCTAACTTCTATGCTGTCCTACAAATAAACATCATCCCTGCAGCACTCTATTAACTTACCTTTAACAGCTAGCTTAAAGGGACAGTTCAATAGTTCGTCAATAAATATCCCACTTGTGACTTCTGAAACATTTGTGTCTTAAAAAAGGGGTTGTTAGCAAGCGGCTAAAGGAGACTACAGAATGTCATCATGCAGAACAGGGCTTAACAACGATGTAGTGGTGGCAATGTTAAGTCATGCTACCATGGTGGAGTTTGTTTATCACTTAATATAAGCTTTTTACCTCTGGCCATTGCATTTGTGCTTCAAAAATCATAAAAGTGATGTCCATTTGTGAAGATTATCTTGCTAAACAAAACACATAAGTATCATAAACATCCACTGAGTTTATTTCTGCAATAATCCAAAAAACAATGGAAAAATCCCATTGTTTTTTTGATGAGGGAACCAGGGCGGCCTACAAAAACCTTGTCTCTCTGCAGCACTCTTATCGCGTGACCAGACACACTACTCGGCCATGCATGAGACTGTTTGTATGTCGTTTTAAATCCTAATGCTTTAATGAAAGCGCTTGTGTTTGGGAAGTACTGAGCATACAATGAGATAAATGAGACTGGGATTTTACTGCAGGAGCTGTGTAAGTGTTTGTAAATTGATGTTTTGATATAGTTTTTTTGTTGTTAAGAACAGTCCCCATTTACTTCAGTTTATGAAGAACATTCGCCTATTTTGGATTCTTTGTTCTGTGTGGAGGCATACGAAAAAAGTTTTCTTCACAATTCACTGCGAGTTATTGACAAATAAATGGTCATTATGCAGGTGAAGTATTCCTTTTAGTGGTAAAACAATCTAATAATGTAAATATAACTCACAGCGGGGAATTGTTCTGCAGAGCCAGTACTTTTACTTTTGATGCTTAAAGTACATTTAACTGATAGTACTGTTCTTTCACTAAAGATTCTGAATGCAGGACTTTTACTTTTACTTCTTTTACATTGTTGTACTGTTACTTTTACCTAAATTAAGGGTATGAGTACGTCTTCCAGCGCTGGTATTTTGGAGACTCTAAGTTTGTCACTCCCTATTTGCGTGAGATCGGCATTTAGGTCAGGTGCTGAGCAACTTATGAAGAGCAGAGGTCTTCAAAGATATCTCAAAGACAGAGAGAAAGGAAGAGGTGTGTGTTTATTTCGGTATATTTCATCAGATAACATTGCTCTGCTTTGTGTCTGCTGAGAGTGTATGATCCTCCCTTCTCCTCTCCTCTCCATTCCTCTCCTCTCCTCTCCTCTCCTCTCCTCTCCTCTCCCCCATCTCCTCTCCTCTCCTCTCCTCTCCTCTCCTCTCCTCTCCTCTCCTCTCCTCTCCTCTCCTCTCCTCTCCTCTCCAGCTCCTTTCCAGTTAGCCTGAAATACCTCCCAATATCACCCCTTGTGACTCATCCATCCCCAAGGAAATGACTTGGATATAAATAACTATAATCTGATTTTATAAATAACTGCAATATCTTCCTCCACTGTTGCCACTGATATTTATTGCATTAAACACTGACCTCACAAAAGGTGCTGAGGCAGTCATGAGCTACAGTGTATTACAGCTCAGCGGGGTCATTTCTCATCGTCAAGAACAATGACGTGTGGTGCACATCTTAGTCTTAATTTATGTTGACCACTTGCAGTGCAGCGGTGGAGCCGAGGCTGACATGTATATTGCAACTTATTAACATCGCCAAGGCAGGAGACATGTTTGTTATCATAGTCTCGGAATTTCTGAGACATCTTTGTCCTGTTGTTGAACTTCATGAGGTCAGCGATTGTGCGCGTGACATTCTACCTAGCAGATCAAGCTTAAAGTAATACTTTAATCAGTAATCATATATCAGTACTCGCCATGTGTTATATTAAAGCTGTGAAGAAAATGTTCCCCTCACATGCATCCACAATGAACAAGGAATCCAAAAACAGAAAGTTCTCACTGAATTGAAGTCAAAGGGGTTAGTTTAACAATAGAATAGCAAAACTATATCAATGCATTTACAAACTCTCACACAACTTGTGCAGTATAATGTAAGTCTCATTTATACAGTTGTATGCTCAGTACTTGCCAAACAGAAAGCCTCCTCTGATGGGGAACTGACCTGAAAGTGAAATTTATCTATGCTCTCTTTAGAGCCAGACTCTATTGACAAAACACAGTAATTTTACCTCATTGAACACAGGAGCTGCCAGTCTACCACTGCCTCAATCAGTTTGTGTTATTGTGCTTGAACAGGTTAGTTGGAATTCAGCAAAGTCACACAATAACCCAAACAAACTACTGATTGGGGCAGCACTACACCAGTAGCTCCTGTGTTCAGTGAGGTAAAATTATAGTTTTTGTCAGTGGAGTCTAGCTCTGAAGAGCTCATTTATTCAGTCGCACTGAGCGTATAACTGAATAAATGAGACTTGGTTTATACTGCACTAGTTTTGTGAGAGTTTGCAAATTGATGTTTTGTTATACAGTTTTCTTCACAAATTCAATGTAACACAAGGTGAGTCACTGACATACAAATGGTCATTTGGAGAATTTCCTTCAGAAGATTGTGCTGCAGTTTGGCATTGTACTCTCATAACATTGCAGGACTCACAACTGACATAAAAAAAAAAAGTCGAAATTGATGCAACGGAGCCAGAGATATTTCCTCCACATGCTTCTTCCTTGTCAAATCTTGACGCCTACATTACCCATAATGCAACTTGACTGCCGACAGTTTGGATCAGAGATTTGGGGGTGTTATGCTATTAACAGCTAATGTAGCCTCAAGCCCCTAGCCACAAGCAGAGATGAGGAGTGGGCTACAGATGTCTCATAATCTCACTTCTTCCTCCACAGCCTGGCTGTATTAACAGAGCTGGATGTGTCCCACACACACAGCCTTGCTGCCAATTTGACCCACTGGGCATTTGCGGTACTGCAACTGAAAAATCTCCTGCTAGTACTATACTGCTACTGCAAATACTAGTTTCCCCATAAACCACAATTCTAAAAGAGACGTCAATTATTACTCTTTGTATGATAATTTTTTTTTCTGTGCAAGTTTTATAATTGTACAACTGCCCCAAAGCCTAGAAAATCACCCCAGTGCTAAGTCTACAGGCCAAGTGGGAATGTGAGAGCTGGGCTGCAACACAAGAGCAAACTTTTTTGGTGCTCTGGAAGCAGTTTTCACTCAAGGAACTGGGCGCCATCTTTGACTCCAGTATCCAGTTCTTATAATGTATCCAGGCTCAACACTCAGTTTTATAATATCTTTCTAACTTGTTCCCCAACCAACACTGGGTGGTGAAACTATCCAAGACCTGTAAAAAGATTTCGATATGTGCTATTGTTGGAGTTCCATTTTTAACTTAAGTCTCTCCTGTGTGGTGTTTTAGGTGACACACGCAATGACCTGTATCTGACCCTGGAGCGGGGGGAGTTTGAGAGGGGCGGCAAGAGCGTCCAAAAGAACATCGAGGTCACGCTCTATGTACTCTACGCCGACGGGGACACTCTTAAAGTATGACACATATGAGTTATTATGTGCTGTATCATCCATATATGAGTCATGATGAGTGTAGCCTTCCTCCCATACATCCACACATTAATTTAATACATCATCAACAGTATGTGTCACTCAACACGATCTACTGTGCTCCTTTTCTTCTCAGGACTGCATCAGTTTGGGCAGCGGGGAGCCCAGCTCCAGTGAATATCGCTCTTTTGTCCTCTACCACAACAACAGCCCTCGCTGGAGTGAGATGGTCAAGCTGCCCATTCCCATAGATCGTTTCAGAGGATCCCACCTACGCTTTGAGTTCAGACACTGCTCCAGTGAGTCACTAATGCAGCCCGGTGGCAGTCATCCCTCAGCACACGAGTTTGTTAGGACAGATTGGATCACACTCTGAGTTATACAAGTATGGTTTGTGCTGTGTAGATACGGTATTGTGGTACATGATATCATGATGTGCTTTCTTTCAGCTAAAGACAAAGGAGAGAAAAAACTGTTTGGTTTTGCCTTCACCCCCCTGATGAGAGAAGATGGGACCACACTGTCAGACGAGAGCCATGAGCTATATGTGTACAAGGTATGTGCAGGTTAAACATGCACACTTTAGATGTTCAGTGTCTTATCTTTATCTTTGATGTCTCTTTATCTTTGACCTTTTGTGTCTTTAACTTTTTAATTTGAGTGCATTAAAGTGGGCCCGCCATGGTGGGGAGTCCTGTGCTGGGAGGCGGCTGCTGGCAGCTCTCTGTGTGTCTTTATTGTGTTCTCTCAGCAGTGGACCCGAGGTCATGACCTGCTCTGGCTCTGTAATTAAATGCATCATCCATTTTGTTGTCTGTTCTCCCTCACCAAAAACATGTACAGTAGCTATGTTGTGATAGCTGAGCAGTCCTCCGTGATGATCTAACAGGACCATGAAATGTGTGGCCTTTGTCAGCCGTTTTGGGCCTGTGACCCCCATTCTTAGGCACTAAAATTCAAGAATGACCTCAGCAATTAGACAGTTGTCTCATAAGAAACAATGTCAAGTATGACATAATCCAGCAAGGAGCTAGGATATAAATATGTCTGGGCATTTGAGAGAAAGGTCTTCAAATATCTAAAGCACGTCCAGTTACCTTTAACTCAGTGTTTCTAGATATGAAGGAAATGATGATGTACTGTGTTCCAAGCCTGGGTCAGACACTAGAATTAGGTTTATTGCCCAGTAGGTCTGCACATAGTAGGAATTTTCCTGAGTGTGTGGTACGTAAAAATAAACAGTATAAGAAAATACCCAATAAAAGGAAGTACTGCAAACAGCCAAGAAACATAAAAAGGAAATAAAAATATGATCCTAAAGAGCTGAACCGTTTTGTACAGGAATGAGCCAAGGTTCACAGCATATTTTATAGATAATATGTGCAATTATGTAGATTATAGTCCAAAGATGTTCATGTAACGCAGACAGTGGCGGGTTGGGAGTCAGGGTCAGTGGGACTCTGGAGTCTTGTTGACCAGGCCACATACAATCAAGAAGAAAGTGTTTTTGTAGCGTGACGTTTTAGTCCTGATAGAACACAGCCTCCTGCCAGAGGGTGACCGCAGTCTTTCCCACCTGCCAGGTTATTTAACTAACTATGTAACAGGCATCAATAAATCAGTCTTATGCTGCGTTCAGATGAAACTTGTGAGATATTGAAAGTCAGAGCTCAGAGCTCTCAGAGTTTGTGAATACCACAGCTTCATATGAAGTGTTCTCATGGTAAACACAACCCCATTTGAACGCAGTATTTGAAACCTACTGTGACCCCAAACTCTAGACTTCATACAGTAGTATAACATAAAACTTCAATTAAAAGCCTAGTCTCAATTAAACGCCCAGTCCCTTTTACTAGCTTGGTGTAGCTACACATTTTGTCAAATAAACGCCTGTCTCAATTAGAGGCCTGGTCTGGTTGCCAAGCAGTTCATTTTTATAGAAGTTTTTTGGATGTATAAAACTGGATTGTTGTCAACCCACTTGAACTAACATTAGTTAGCTGTTTAGATCACACACACAAATGTAAATGTTTAAACTGGAGACGCTACACATCGTTAGCTCGGTTCATTTAATTTTACTGAAATGATAAGCACCAGAGAAGACTGTAATTTATTAAGATTTACCGGCATGACAAAAAAATTAGTGACTCCCTTCTTCCTAAGCTGTCATAAAGTCAGAATAAGTGTCCATTCCTTGATTACCCAATAAGTTATTCATGTTCCTTTAGTCTGTAAGGGTCCTCAGATCGAAAGAATCAAAAATGTTTTTCATGTAAATGAATCCAAGTTGTGAGTATTGTTTTAACAGGGTAAAGTGGTGTTGTGTTGGTATGCCAGGTGCCGTGCAACAGATTTAAAGGCCTGTCCCATATGGATGCCTGTACCTATAATATAATATAAGCCTCTGGAGTTCAGTGATTTAAGAAAATAATAATTAAAAAACAACCACTAATTGAAGTTTTACAGTATCTCTGTCAGACATGCAAACATCCCGTATGATTAACGTAACTTGTTGTTAGCATGCTAAAATGTCACGCTCAGAATAACATTTTTGTGTGGGAGCACAGAACATTAGCAAGCTTCATTAGTACGTAGTGAAGCCAGAAAACTATTTAAAGTAGTATGCGTATTGTGCTGGTCTGTGTACCTCTTTCAATGGTCAGTGACTTGCTGGCCACTCTACTGCTGCTAGAAGAGCCAATCCAATGTTTCTTTCCCATGATGATGATGATGATGATGATGATGGTGCAGTGCCCTGTTAAGAACAAAGATCTGCGACAAGACAAACATAAACTTGCAGCTGCTTGCACTGTCCAGTCTCCAATATTCTGATCAACCTGCACGTTTACACCATTGGAACAAGACAAGATAAGACAAGACAGTGTATCATCAATGACTCTCTGTACAAACGTTCTACAGCTTCCGGCTTTTCAGGGATAAGTAACGACTGTAAGAGTGCTGATTTTTTTTTTTTTTTGAGTATGTGTGTGTGTGACATGTGCAGTTACAGCCAGGAGCAGCAGTGACCCAGAACGGAGGCCGACATACATGTCAACAGCCGCAGGGATGTAAATGAGACAGACTTGTGCTCAGCGGGGACGGAGGGCTGTTGTCAGTAAATGCCAAAACAAGTGAACACTCCGTCCGCCGACAGTTTAGAACTGACTTGACCAGCTGACTTTGCTACAAGCTGATTGGCTGTTGAAACAGGTGACGTGACTCAAATCAGCCACTGGCAACTTCACAAGCTGAGTCGCAGGCGACACCATCAGCTGGCTTGAGTCAAGCTGAGACGGGCCAGTTCATACCGCTGCAACTTTTCCTTACAAAGCTCCAAAACAGTTCATCTCGTCACAAATCTTTGGTCTAAACTGGGCTTAACTGGAATGAATCTTCTCTGTCCCTCTGTTATCCGTCCTCTAGTGTGATGAAAATGCCACCTTCAGTAACCAGGGCCTGTACCTGAGTCTGCCCTGCTGTAAGGAGGACTTCAACAGCTGCCCTAACCTGCCGGCCAACCTGCCCTTCCAGAGAAGCCCCAAAGAAACCTTTTGGGTGTCCACGATACTCTGCTCCACCAAACTCACACAAAACGGTAATCAAACACTGTACATGCTCTTACTTACATTTTTATACTTCTCATTCAGTTTAATTCACCTGATATTATCTTGTTCTGTTTCCAGTGGACCTTCTGGCTCTTCTGAACTGGAAGGCCCATCCAGACAGGGTGTTGGACATCCTGGGTCGATTACGTCAGATCAGCGGAGAGGAGATCGTCAAGGTCACTGTCAGCACATTATTTATCTATTGATGTGGAAGTACATTTACCTTCTCTGTGGCTGTAGGGCGTGTTTGACAGCACACGACACAAAATATACAGATTTCGTCTCTTACAGTATTTAGGCTCAGCAAGAAAATACATCTCCGTATTTCAAAGATAAAAGCGTGAATGATTATACATGATGCATGTTATTCTTATGTAATAACTGACCAGATTCATTATTAAGCTTTTACAGCTTTAAATTTTTTGCTCAATTTTATATTCACAATGTACTCTTTTTTAAGTATCCACAAATAATTTAAGAAAAACATCTGTTATTATGAAAAACATATTTAACACTGTTTAGAAGTCACATCATCATGTCAGAATTAAAAAAAAAAAAGCTTTTATTATGTTTTTGGCTGAAGGGGCTACCCTTTGTTTTCTATTTTAGTCAGCAGCCTTTAATGTGATGCTTGTGCTGAGTGTTGTTCCTTTTTCTCTTCACAGTTCTTGCGAGATGTCCTGGATACGCTCTTCTGTCTTTTAGATGACAACACTGATAAATACGGACCGCTGGTTTTCCAGTCACTGGTAGGAAAATGAAAGGAGCACTCATATACTCTACTGTATGATTTATCTCGCCTGTCAGCAGATGAAACAAGCATAACATCTATATATATGTGCGTGTGTGTTTAGGTGTTCATCATTAACCTGCTCAGGGACAGCCGTTTCTACCACTTCAGACCTGTCATGGACGCCTACATCCAAAACCACTTTGCTGGAGCTCTGGCATACAAGTACAACAACAAAGCAAATGCAACATCTGAATTAAGATACCTACAAAGTTACACTAGATATCGACACTCATGATTTTAAACTATGTGTTTGCAGAGAGCTGATTCGATGTCTTAAGTGGTACATGGACCGCTCGGCTGAGGTCGTCCGACAGGATCACATTCAGGAAGCCATGAGGGTAAAGTATCACACTCACTTCCTTCTGCTCTGTCCTGGCTCCTTCTACTGGGATTAATTTGTAGGAAATTGACACAGAAAGGCTGATAAGAAGTAATGTGACGCCATGTAAGACCTCAGTCAGTGACTTCTCTGCTGAGAGGAAGGAAGTTATATAAAATCTCTGAAGATATTGACACAGTACAGGATTTGCATGCACAACCACATGTAAAAAACAAGAAGACGTGTCATAAATATACAGTATAAATATTAACAAAGGTACACAGCTGCTTTAGATTGTGACTATTGACATCTCACATGAGGTATGAGGTAGCATAGGGTCAAGAGGATGTTTATTGCCGAGCATCTACAATATCAATTAAGGGTGAGCAACAAGGGCATAGGTTTTGTTTCACAGTGGAGTGGACACATGAAACGGGCGAGTTGGGGTCCTCCACCAGGAAACTTTGAGCATCAAAGACTTCATTTCAAGCATTCTGGTGAATTTTTATGCAACACTTTGTGCCTTCTCTGCAGCAGTTTATGGTGCCACTCTCATGTTTCTACTGTCCCCTATGCCCCCCAAAATCTTTACCTATGGTTGGCAAGTCTTAAGGAATCTCTCAGTGGAACCTCTGAAAGCAGAGGTGTCAAACTAATTTTAGTTCAGGGGCCACATACAGTCCACTTTGGTCTCAAGTGGGTCAGACCAGTGAAACCTCTGCATAATAACCTATAAATATTAACCCCTTCAAATTTTTCCCTTTTATAGTGTAAAGAAGTCCATTCTGAAAATGTTTATACACTTACAAGAATAATATGTGCAAATTCAACAGTATGTCTCAGTTTTTCCACATTCAGTCAGTCTACTACTCACTTTAATTACATGGAACTTTTTCAAAATTTTCCACAAAGGTGGAGGCTGTTGAAGAAGCAGGTTAAGTTATCTCCTGCCTTACAAACCATTTATAATTTGAAGTTTTGTCAATTTAATAGCAAGAGGGTTCCACCCATATTGTTTTAAGACAGAGGTCTGATACAGATTCTATGGTACTGAAGCTGCTGGTTCACAATATTTTGCACAATGTTCAATATCTTTAAATATGACCACTGAAAGTATTCGTTGTTATTTCAGAGATCTGTATGTTGCTTAGGGTGAAAAGCCTCTGAAGTGGGGCTGTGTGTTTGACACCCCTGTCTCAAAGTGAATCTACATTCTTCGAGTTTAAGGTGTTGCATAACATCTGTGATCAACGTAGTGTAAGTGAGAGGCTGTGCCTATTTCCAGTTCTATAAGATTAATGTGCATGCCTAAAGGGTTATGAACCTCGCCACAGTCGAGGTGACTCCTCTAAGAGGACTGTCCTCTCCCAGTGCCCCACATAGCCAGCAACAAAGGGTCAGGTGCTACCAGGATATCTCACAGGAAATTTCTCTCTTCAATAAGATCATATGAGGAGGTATTCTCCCACGAGACCCGAAACATTTGAAACCTGTCATTTATATAATGATTTTCTCTAAATGACCAACCACAAACACCTTTCAGTGCTCAGTACTTTTTCATTGTAAGGGAGTTTAAAATACTGACTGTATGTCCATCTGCTTTCTGTCGACACCCCCCTCAGGCTCTAGAGTACCTGTTTAAGTTCATCGTCCAGTCTCGTATCCTGTACTCGAGAGCCACCTGCGGGATGGAGGAGGAGCAGTTCAGAGCGAGCATCCAAGAGCTCTTCCAGTCGATCCGCTTTGTCCTGAGTCTGGACAGCCGCAGCTCAGAGAACCTGGTGTTCACGCAGGTCAGATCGGTTCACAAAGCATGACAAACATTTCCACTGTCTAACTGATGTGATGTCAAACAGTGTGTCACCTGCTCGGCAGTCTTATTTTGGTTATAAGTGTTTTTATTTTCTCTTTTGTTCATCCTCTCAGTTTGTATTCATGATTCATTGATTCATTTTTGTTTGTTAACTTGTTTCATCTTTTTTTACTTTCTTCACTTTTCATTCTGTGCATTTTGTGACTGATGCTTCCGTCGCCTGTTGCCCCATCCTTGTCTTGCTCTGGGACAGTTTAGGGGTGTGATCAGCTGCATGCCTTTCTGTGATCATGCTCCTGGACTCTCATCCATCCCAGTAAGTCACAGCGCCCCCTGGTGTTGATACCACAATGCAGCAGATGCTGTGTGTCCAGGATGATGTATTCTGAAGTAACTGATATGCAGTCTGTGTTTTTGATAGAAACTTGAGATTATGTTTGTGGTAAGAGATAAATTGTGTGTTCCTCTTTTAAGTTCTTGATGCTCCTTTTAGAAGATAAATAGCAGGCTTTTTTTTGGGCTATTTTTGTTTTGTGTCAGTGTCACTCAGAAGACAGCGATATCTGTTATAAGTGTTTTATTTTATGTTTCAAACATGTCACTGTAGTTTTTTTGAAACATGTTATCCACAGACTATAAATTCATTCTCTGTGTCCTTTGTTTTTCCACCCAGGCTGCACTGTTGAACAGTTTCCCTGATATCTTTGATGAGCTGCTGCAGATGTTCACTGTTCAGGAGGTGGCCGAATATGTCAGGGGCACCCTTGGGAGCATGCCCAGCACAGTGGACATTGGCCAGTCTATGGATGTAGTAAAACTGCAGTCCATTGCTCGTACAGTTGAGAGCCGCCTCTTCTTCTTCCCTGGTGAGACAAATGTGGAGGATTATTTAACAACCGTACATGTAAGCCTAATGTCCATGCAGTGCTTTTCAGTCTCATCCGCACTCTGTCTCCTTTCTCTCTCCTCCCTCAGAGTCTCGTAGTATTCTGCTGCCGGTGGTTCTGCATCACATCCACCTGCATCTGCGCCAGCAGAGGGAGCTGCTCATCTGCTCTGGGATCCTTGGCAGCATCTTTTCCATAATTAAGACAAGCTCCATGGTACAATACTTTGTACCATTTACATACTCGACATACATGACTTAAAATTCCTCCTTTTCTTTACCAAAAAAATGATTAATTGACTTTTAGATTGAGATAAAATTCATATTTCCATATGAAATACATCAGATCATGGTGCTGTAGCTTGTTTGCACAAACACTAAAACATTCCCGTTAAAAAGCATGTTTTCATCTCTGTGTCTCAGGAGTCTTCTGTTCAGGAGGAAGTGGAGATGATGGTGGAGAGCCTTCTGGATGTGCTGCTGCAGACTCTGCTGTCCATCATGAGCAAGTCTCACTCTGTGGAGACGTCCAGAGGACAACGCTGTCCCCAGTGCACTGCCGAGATAACGGTAATCTCCCACTCAACATGCCTCTTTGATGTACATCAAAAACAGGTGGAATTTAGTGAATACTTTATGGTAATTAACCTTTTAAAACATGTTTGGCCGTATCTGTCACTTTCTGTCACACAGGGGGAGTATGTTTCGTGTCTTCTCTCACTGCTCCAGCAGATGACAGAGATCCACTTTCACCATCTACTCAACAACTTCCACAGCAAAGAGGAGCTTAAGGTGGGAAACTCTCTGAGTCACAGAGCTGCGCATGATTACAGCATTTTGCTGCAGCCTGCTTACTACATACCTTGACTGCATACACCTTCTTAATATATTCCTTGGCAGGAGTTCCTATTGAAGATCTTCTGCGTGTTCCGCAATCTGATGAAACTGACGATCTTCCCCCGAGACTGGAGCGTCATGAGGCTTCTAACTAGTCAGTGAGTCTGCTTTTCCATTTGTGTCATGCAGTCTTTGTCCCGGAGATGGTAAGGGAATACAGCCAACCATTAGATCAGACTCTCTTCAGATAATCCTGTTCTGAAGGTGACGCTTGTGTTGCAAATTTTTTCATCTATTTTTGGCAGCTGCCTCGTTTCGTAAGCTGACAGTGTAATGTTTGCTTTTCCGCAGTATCATCGTGGTGACTACACAGTTCCTGTCTCCGGCGCTGCACAAGAACTTCTCAGAGACAGATTTTGATTTCAAGGTGTGTGTCTGAACAGCAGGAGGCTACTTGTGACATTTAGAAAGCCCACCACACCATAAAGCCACAAACTATATGATACTTTTCCACAGTTCACTTTCTGAAACCGGTGTTAATGATTCAACACATCATTTACTTACTTTTGTTTTTTTCTGTGATGTGTTTTAGGTGTGGAACTCCTTTTTCAGCCTCACTGTACTGTACATCAACCAGCCCAGTCTGCAGTTGGAGGCGCTCGGCCCGGCTAAGAGAAAGAAAGTCCTTGACAAGTAAGAAAGCGCTGTATATTCAGCCTGCTCTCCCTGAAGCCCTCTCTGTAAAAACAGCCATACAGGTCGACCGTGCAAGCATCTTATTATGACCCTTGCTTACGTTTATTGTAAGATGATGCCCTCTAGTGGCTGTAGTTATTATTACGGTAGCAGAGGAGGAAGCAATGTGACGTAGTGTAAAATGCGACAACATCCACTTAATGGATGTTGTCGCAGGAACATCACTCGGGCTTGCCCCCAATTTTTCCCACTCGCGATAGTGCAGCAAAAAAATCCCCTACAGCCCAGAAAGCATTTTCCCCATTGACCACCATTGTAAAATAGATTTCTGTCAAAGTGTTGACAGGTCGAACTGCAAACAAGGTCAATTATGATTCTTTCTATTATGATGTTTTTCTATCCATGGGCATTTTATGTTTCTTGTGGTTGGGGCCAGCAGGAGAAACACAACTGCGTATATTCAGTGCGCCACATTCCTCTGAATTAACCCTGGAAAGTAGAAACTTTTTTGGCATATGCACCAGGCAGGCACTTCCATTGGAATGAATAGGTGCCAATCTTGGCGTCCAGTATCTAGGTGTTATTATACATCTATGATAAAGATCGAAGAAGTCCCTAAAGTCTGAGCAGGAGGGATGGTGGATCGGTCAAACAAGCACAGGACTGTCACTCTGGAGAAAGGTTTTCATGCGATGACTTCTTTTAAAAACCACGTAGTGTAGTATGCTAGTATGTAAAGCATACTACACTAGTGAGGTATGTGACATGACATGACATGACATATTCACATTATGTCAGTAACAAATGTACTAGTTAAAGCCAGACCATGATCTTTTTAAACCTAGCCACAAAGTCTTGTAGCATTAACTGTTCATAACATTAAGGATGCGTTTTAAGCTGCGACAGTAATATACAGTATGTTGTTTTGGAAGACTGTGGAAATAGACTTATTCTGTCATTCAGCTGTGAGAGTGTTCGTATTTTCATTGTGTGCATTTTCTCCAACACAGGTTAATTCTTTGTGTAACTTATCAAACTTCACACTCTACTTTGTAGGTACGGTGATATGAGAGTGATGATGGCTTATGAGCTCTTCAGCATGTGGCAAAAATTAGGTGCGTCAGACCCCCGACTCCACACTCACACATATGTATCATAATGTATCTCCTCCATTTAGATTCATATGAAATTAATAATAACAAATGGCTCCTATCTATGTAAATCCATGTTATCCAGGTGACAACAAGCCCCACTTCATCCCAGGAATGATGGGACCCTTCCTTGGCGTCACTCTGGTGCCTCAGACGGAGGTTCGAAATATCATGATCCCCATTTTCCACGACATGATGGACTGGGAGCAGAGGAAAAACGGCAACTTCAAACAGGTAATTATGATATCATTATGTTATAAACTACATAGGGATGTACCAAATAGTTCAAAGCTTCAAAGCTTTATTCATAGCGTTGACATTCAAATTTTAAATTTTATTTATTTATTTTGCATGTCTGTTCATTTTGGTCAAACCTGATAGAGAAGATTAGGCTGCACGCATATTAGAAGTATTATATTGTTTGTAGAATTAGATCCCAGTGGTGGCTGTGTTTGCGACATGTGTGATCCAAACATTTCCAATAATTCCAAAATGTTGTGAAGTCCAAAAGTCAAAATCTATCACAAAAAATAAATGTGATCATTTCTGAAATTACCAATATGTTTTGATCTAAGGAAATGTTCTGCTTTAATCCATATTTGTTGGCGTTTAGTCTTTCAGAAACAACATTTTCACTGTGGTCAAAAACCGTTTACTCTCCCACTTCCTGCACACAAAGGGCAGGCATGCACCTGTATTAAAGGGATGGTCCAGCAGCAACCTAAAGCCCAGTTCAGACTGGACAAGTTGAACCAGGCAGCTACTTGCAAGCACCATTCTGCAACGTTCTAAAAACCTGCTAGTTTACACCAATGCAACTAGATGAGATGGTGCATCATCTCTATTCAACAACTCTCTGTACTTCAGTTTGGATTTCCAGCTTTTCAGGCTGATTTGTGGCTGAATATAATTTGTAGCTTCTTAAAATTTGATAACGTTAGTGAGATGCTGGCTACAGGTGCATTTGTAGGTGTGATGAAATGGCAAAAAACAGAAACAAAATGAGCAGCTGATAAACTGTATTCATAATGAACATGTCACAATAATATAAATAACCAAGGGGGTGCACTTAGACGACGGAAACAGAGGGCTTAGCGAGACAGAGCACCTGCTGCAGCAAGCAACACGCTGGCTGTGGTCATTTTGACTTGACCAGCAGACTTCACTACAACAGCCGATTGGCTGTAGAAACAGGTGAAGTATGTTACGTTCTAAAACCAGCTGCCGGCAATTTGACCAGCTGAGTTGCAGGTGACACCATCAGCCAGCTTGAGTCAAGCTCCGACCAGCCAGTTCACACCACTGCAACTTTTCTTTGCAACATTCTAAAATGGTTTCGTCCTGTCGTGAATCATTGGTCTGAACTGGGCTTAACAGCACAATAAATTACATGTATTCATTAAAGATCCAGTGTGTAGGATTTAGTGGCATCTAGCGGCGAGGTGGCAGAACGGAAACTTCTCCCAGAACTACAGTGACCAATACGAAAACACAAATGGCCCAATCCAGAGCCAGTGTTTAGTTTGTCCGTTCTGGGCTACTGTAGAGCATGACGGACTCTGTGGAGGACCCCCTCATACACAACGGTATAATTTTCAGGTGATTATAAACTAATGAAAACATAGTGATGAATATTATATAACATTTCTGCCAACAGATCTCCCTAAATCCTACACTGGACCTTTAAAGACAGTTAATTTAATTAAAAAAGACTAACTCATTTAATCCAATGAATCACTTTATTGAAATTGAGGATTTTGTTCAAGGACTTTTTTAAAGGGTCATGATGACGTTATAAAACATGATGACAGACATTTGAACATTCATTTGAAAACCTCAATAGAAGCTTTGAATGAACAGGTTGTGTGCTGAGGGGCAGTTGTCGTGATAAAAAATGGACAGCTTTTTGTCATATAAAATACCCACATCTTTTGGCTGACTGTGTGTGTTTGTGTGTGTGTAGGTGGAGGCAGAGCTGATGGATAAGCTGGACAGCATGGTGTCGGATGGGAAAGGCGATGATAATCACAGAGAGCTCTTCAGCCTTTTGTAAGCATCAAACCTGTGTTTAGTGAGCCTGTGGAGTGATATCCAGAATAATGCCACTCTCATAGTGTTTCCCCTCTAACGTTCTTCTCTGTGTGTTTGGCTGTCTCACTGCAGGACCCAGCTGTTTGGTCCTTATCCAAGGTGAGGTGGAATGCCCTCACAGTTAAGACTAGGAGACGCTGTGATTCATATCTGTTTCCTTCCTGTGCTCGTCACCTTTAGTAAGAACATCTCGCTGTTTTTTTTTTCTGTGCAGCCTGTTGGAGAAGATAGAGCAGGAGACCTGGAGAGAGACAGGGATCTCATTCGTCACATCAGTCACAAGACTTGTCGAGCGATTGCTGGATTACAGGTGCGCTGAGATGAAATTGCACATAAAAGCACCAATGGTTTATCATGAAATTGCAGAGCAATGACAAAAAAAATCTTTATTTTTAGGGACTGCATGAAAGGAGATGAGATGGAGAACAAGAAAATTGGTGGTTCTGTCAACCTCATGGTGAGACATTCAAGGCAGTGTTATTGGTCCAAAATACATTTATGAATATTTTTACACATGGAACAAGATTTTAACTGTTACTTTTACTTTTAATTCAACTCCAGAACTTTTACAAATCAGAGGTCAACAAGGAGGACATGTACATCCGTTACATCCACAAGCTGTGTGACCTGCATCTCCAAGCAGAGGATTTCACAGGTAACTGAGACACTGGGTCATTTTTTGTGATGGTGCATGCTATATAGCAGACGCTTAGGTTGTTTTCCTTGCCTTTACCCTGCTGCTCTGCATGTGCTGCTCCCTGCTTTCACTGATTTTCCCGACAGAGGCTCCCAATAGAAGCTCAGCTATATAACTGGGGGCTTAACCATGCTGAGCTTTAAAAGTTGAGAATCTAACAATCAGTTCTGAAGCTATAAAGGTGATAGATTGAGGCCTGGTACCTTTTTTCTTAATACAAGCATTTCCCTGTAGATAATGAAAATCAGTACTGCAGCTCTATCCTCAAAAATTAAAAGGGACAGTGTGGTGACATCACCTTATGAAAACTGATGAAACTCCACCACAGCAGACTGAATTCCCTGTTCAGCCATAGATGGGGAAGATAATAGATAATAGTATGATGAAAATGGAGACTTGCAAAGTAAACATCACACTGCGGTGTAGAGACAGCCTTGACAGGCTAAACAGACGGGCTAAATGTCAGGTAAAGATAGAGATAAATATGTGCTTCAACATGAAGACATTAAACTATTGCTCTACAGTCTCCACTCAGTCACGGGCCTCTTTTATGCCTCTTGTAATTCTAGTATTTATATCACATTAGTCCTTTCTATATTAGAAAAAGGCTAAATTGGTTATTTAGAGGGGGGTTGTAGTTAATTTTAATCAGCTCTGGTAATGGCACTCTCAATCAAGTAAACAGGAAATCGGGGGAATTTGTCAGTTTATGTAATCGTGTAAATGGCTTAAGTGTTCTTGCTTTACTCACATTATTGGCAGTGGTAGCTTTATTGTGTGCATGTAAATGTAGCCAAATATGACTAATTAAATACAACCTTATTCATCACTTACGTAAAACAAACAACAGGCAGCTGGCAGGATAATTGAAACACATTTAATGTTCTGCAGAGTTGGCTGTGATTGCACATGTGGTTATTGTGTGAATCATTGTCTTAAAAAAACATTTTTCAAAGATGGGAATTCAACATTGAAAGAGGAATCATTTGTCTTTGCTTTTTACCGAGGGTGCAATGAGTTCATGATGTTGTATTATTTATTTCAGAGCTGCAACTAATGATTATATTCATTAACTTTTATCTGTAAGATAGTGGGGCCCTCATGATTTCTAAACCCCAGAGTGATGTACATAAGTTGCTTGTTATATGTAAGATATTTTGTTTATTATCTCATCTTCAGCCACTTTCTGTCACATGTCCTGGTCATGTACAAAACTGTTTAATATATGGGAATTAATATTTAAAACTTTTTCAACAATGTTTGGTCAGCTGGTTGCCCCATCTATGTCCATGGCAATATTTGGAGCTACTCCTCTAGATGTTTTGTATTTACTGTCCAACTCTGGGTTTGAGAGTTTCACATAATCCTGATTTTAGTTTGAGGGTTGTGTCAAAGCCACTGAAAAAACCCATTAAAGCAGTGCAAGCAGTGGTCCAACCACAGGGTTGAAATCTCTCCTTCAACTAATCTCTCTCCTTAGTCGTTAGTTGAAGGTACACACAGTTTATTACATTCAGCTTCATACGTGTGTTTGCCCATGTTGTCAAGCTAGTTTGCTGTCTTGGTCAAGTAGCCTCTGTTAGTCACTCACTCTACAGCAGGGAAACGGCACTTCAAAATAAAAACCCTGTGCCAGAAATTCACTGTACTTAAAAATAAAGTGTGTTTTTTCCAAACTTGACACGTTTGTGAGTCACTTGCGGTCTATTCAGAATGGACCCACGACCCACTTTTGGACAGCACCCCACCAGTTTGGAACCACAGCGTTAAAGGGACTGAGAGCAGCGGTTGTGATTTTAATTGCACTTTGCACATCTGGCCACCAGTACACCGAAGCACACTCACCATGCTCTGGGCACCTTGTGCTTTGTGCCACTGACTGTGTTTCGTGTCATTCACCATCTGTTCATTAAAACCAGACCCAAAAAGATATCACTTCATCACTGTGGCCAGACAACATCTGTGACTTCACTAGATAGCAGATAATACACTTTTAGTCTGATGACCTTTGACCTGTTACCCCCCTCCACAACAGAGGCAGCGTTCACCCTGCTGCTGTACTGGGAGCTGCTGCAGTGGGAGGATCGGCCCCTGAGGGATTTCCTTCACTACCCCTGTCAGAGCGAGTGGCAGCGTAAGGAGAACCTGAGTCGTAAAATCCTGCACTACTTCAACAAGGGCAAGGCAAGTGAATTTTTATAGCTCTATCTCTCACTCCTGTTTTGACTGACATCAAGCCAGTGTATTCTTCAGCTGAGGCTCACACAGTGAAACGTAACAAACGGAGGCAAGGCCAAGATTTAGTAATACTTCACCCCCCAAATGATTATTTGTATGTATCTTACTCAGCTTGTGTTGCGTTGAATTCGGGAAGACATTTTTGGTTTCCTTGCATTTCTTTGGTTAATGAAGAATCCAGTTAATGAAAACATCCTGTTACAAACTCACACAGCTCATGCAGTATAATTCAAGTCTCATTTATCCAGTCATTTGCTTAGTACTTCCTAAACAGAAAGACCTTTCTGACAGGGAACAGGACTGAAACTGAGACTTATCTATGCTCTCTTCAAAACCGGACTCCATTGATATAAACAGACATTTTACCTCTCAGAACACAGGAGCTGCTGGTCTACCACTGCCTCGATCACTGAGTTAGTTTGTCTTATTGTGTGACTTCGGTGTTTTAAAGGGTCCATTTGGCTTCACCAAAGTCACACAATGCTACTGATGGAGGCAGTGGTAGACCAGCAGCTCCTGTGTACATCGAGGTATGGAGTCTGGTTTTGAAGAGAACACTAATGAGTTTTACTTTCAGTTTAGTTCCCTGTCAGAAAGGGCTGTCTGTTTGGGAAGTATTGAGCATACAACCAAATAAATGAGACTTGGATTATACTGCACGAGTTGTATAAGAGTTTGTAAATGGATGTTTTCATATGGTTTTGCTGTTATTGTATTCTTAATTCACAGTGAAGGCGTGTGAGAAAAACAAAAATATCTATACAAATTCAGTGTAAATTGATATCAAAATGGACATTTTGGGGGGTGAAGTATTCCTTTACTTTCTAGTGATGGAGCAGTATGTGTGGAAGGTTTGTGCTGGACAAGTCACAGCAGAAACTAAATTAGCATAGATCACATTGAATTTTTTAGCTTTTTATATTTATTTTTATTTTTCATACAGTGCTGAAGTGGCTCTTTGTTCTCATCGCCAGTGCAGCTGTTCCCAAACATGATTATATTTTGCCCTCATTAACACTGGCTGTGAAACAGACTCTAGTAGTCTTTCTTTTACAGTAATCTCTCTTCAGCTTTTTTATAAAAATCATGTTTTACATCAACACTTACTCGTGCTTGTAGCTATTGAACTAGATTTATACAGCGGGCGAGAAGGGCTGAGATCCTTCACTTAAGTCAAAATATTAATACAGCAGTTTAAAAATACAATAGTATAAAGTCTCCAATTCAAAATGTTAGCTGCTACCTAA
The DNA here is from genome assembly GCA_019142605.1 of Cephalopholis sonnerati. Lineage (NCBI taxonomy): Eukaryota > Metazoa > Chordata > Actinopteri > Perciformes > Serranidae > Cephalopholis > Cephalopholis sonnerati. The sequence goes on from JAGQAX010000095.1 coordinate 49,688, forward strand.
AAATGTACAGCAGTATTGTTAAAATAAAGAAATGCCTCTGTAATACATGTCAAAAAGCAAAAAAATAGAAAAATACTCAGGTGGGTTCATCAATACTGCACGTGTGTAAATGTACTTTTCACCACAGGTTTTATTGCTAAAGCAACATCCTGTGTCGAGGGCATAAACAGAACTGTGTATTATCAAAACAACATCATCTAATTGTCTTTGCTTCAGCATACATCATGAAAGAGTTTTCTGCACTAAAGCAAACTCTGGATATCATATTGTATAAATACAAACCTGCAGCCTTCGCCCACACCACAGTTCTACTCAGTAAGGGTCAGATGTCTGCTCAAATGTGATTTGCTCCCCCGAATCGCTCCTCCCTGGCTGGTATTCATCCACAAAATTAAATTAGTCGACTGGTCTCTGTGCTTTAGAGAGGACAATGCCCTCTGGACTCTGGGAGCAGCTGAGGAGGAAGTAAAAGTGGCCTCCTTCATTAACTCTTTGTCATCTCTTGTTTTTATTGCTGCTATTGAACAAAGGAAAAGTTGCTGGTCTGCACCTGTGGAATCCCCTGCTGTAGTTACCAATATTAAAATTCAGCCAGGACAAATAGAAATCTGTAGGTGCTCTATATGAGCAACTTGCAAGTTAGTGACTGCGGTGAACTTAATAGTGGGACGATTATGTAAAAGCTGGATTTGAAAAAAACATATATATAACTATATATGTGCTACCCAGCAAATTATTCTTTTTTACTGCATGCTCAAAAAACTATTCTAACATTAAACTGTAAGACGATGATTTTTTTAATTTAAAAACTCAGACAAGATCATATAAAAAGTCAACATTATTATTAGAAAAATCTATATAAATGTAAGTGATAAGTGTAAATTTGATGTGACAACTGCAAGTTTTTCCTTCTTTAAACATTAATTGTTTTCATTACTGAAACAAACAAAAACAAAACACTTACCACAGTTACATTTTTTTGGACCAATTAATTAACTTAATTCAATTGTAACATCGTCATTCACACATATCTCAGTTTTTTTAATCTCTCTTCTTCTCCTTGTTCTTCTTGTTCTTGTTCTCCTTCTTTCTCTTCTTCTTCTTTTAAGCGTGTTTAAAATTTCACTTGATGTTAATAAAGTTTTGTAAAACAATAGGTCAAGTTTAACAACAATAAACGTGAATCCTAAATTCCCAATGCCCGTTTTGATAAGGATGATAATAATAATGATAATAATAATAATAACAATGATGATGATAATAATAATAATAATAATAATAATAATTGTAAAACAAAAGTAAATAAAAAGGTTTATATATTTAACACTATCTAAAAACATGTCACAAGGTGCTTTTTGTAACAAAAACTAATTTCAAACAAATCAGCACCACAGTTTAATAAAATCCAGCAAATAAAAGTACACAGAATAAAATACCCTGATGGGGTTTAGAAAATATGTATTTATATGCAAATCCCAAATTTTTACAAAAAATTCCGCCCATATGTCATTTAAAACATAATACCACATTAACTTTTCAAACAATCATCTTCATAAAACATATTATAAATCTAGTGAAGTGTTTTTGGTAGAGGTAGAATCTAGAATATATCCGTAGAATATAATGTAAACACAGATGCCTGATGAGATGTTAGTGTGCGTACAACTTCCTGGAAAGACAAAAAGAAAGCCTGACATCAGGTTTACCTCTTTTTAGTTATCACACATATTTTGAAGCTATGTTGAATTCTAAAAATGATTGTCATACTTTTAGCTCCGACCCTTGGAGTATAAATGTAAACATCACCCTTATATTGGAGGGTTTTTTCTCTCCTTTCAAGTGACTGTGTGTTTTTAGGCTCTGTTAAATCCCCCTCATGTTTAGGATGTGTGTGTATAAATCTGTTGCCTCAGTTATTCTTCCTGTAGCAGTAATTCATGTAACAACTTTATATTTGTTGTATACTGTCTCCTGTAGTCCTCCAAAGTTTTCCAACCTCACACAGTCATTTTAATAATAGTTTATCTTTATTTCAAAGGGTAAATTCAGCTTTAATGATTTCTTCCATCCATCTCATTTATATCTGTCTTTGCAGTGCTGGGAATATGGAATCTCTCTCTGCCGGGAGCTGGCTTTCCAGTATGAGACTTTATATGATTATCAGAGCCTCAGCTGGATACGGGTAAGTAAAGTCCTGTGTGCTTCCTCTGCGATACTGTAAAGGGAGATTTTCAGCTTTCATTGTCATCTTCTTATGCGGCGCAGTGCGTATAGCGTCAAACACAATGTCCTAATTACCTGTGCACACCCACACTCATCAGGAAATGCAGAGGATTCAGTAATGTGTGTGATTAAATCATTATTCATCATGACTCTTTTGCATGTTTATTATTCTGTGACAGAAAATGGAGGCAGCATACTATGACAACATCATTGAGCAGCAGAGGATCGAGCCGGAGTTCTTCAGAATGGGCTTCTATGGCAGGAAGTTTCCTTTCTTCCTCAGGGTAAGACTTACTCAATCTAGTCTCATCTTTGTCTCTCCTGACACAGTTTTGATTCTGCTGATGCGAACAAATACTCTGCTCCGTCATACTTCAGCAGGAGACAATGCCACTACAACTACCGCAGCTTGTGCAAGAGAAAAAGCCGGGATGGGAAGTTGATGGTGGAAATTAGGAGCTGCGTGGGTTTTCCCTCTCAGCTGTTGTTATCATGAATCTCATCATAGTATAACAGTACTGCCTGTAAAATTTCACCACTGAAATCTATCAGCTTTCAGAAAAATATTTACCTTTCTACCTTATTACTGCATCACTTTAGAATAGGAGAAAATGTGTCCACCACTCTGTCTAAATAGTGGTCTATTTAACTAGTTCTGGTTTTGTGTGCATAAAAATAACAAGCCTAGATGTGACATTTGTCACTGATTATGCTTCATATCACACATTAAAGGCTGTAATAGATATTTTAATGACAAAAATGTATTAAATGGAGTGACCTTCAGCTCACCTGATAGACTATAGCCCCATTTCCACCACTTTCAGTATGGTACCTTTGGAACCAAAAGTAACCCTTCAGGCATGGTACCTAGACCCTAGCGTTTCCACCTCAAACAGTAAGAGGCATTATGATCCACAGCCATTTTTAATGCCACTTGGAAATCTAAAATAAACGGAGAGGTTCCAGACTAATTCGCATTTGTGTATTGGTCTGACAATGATAGGCAACTTAAAACCCACTGTACACTACCTGCTCAAAACCAACAGCAGATAGACACAGTTAGTGACAAGCTGGTGAACAAACCTTTTAGCTGTTTTTTCCACGACAGTATTAAAACAACAAAGTTATACAACTAATACTGAAACATCTATTGGTGCTAGCACAAAAACAAAAAATCCAGAGCAGTGTTTCACCAGTTATGGCTCACTAGAAGCCTCAGAGTCGTGTGTAACAGTTTCTGATCAGCATGTCACTCTCTTTGTTGACTAAATCTTCCTCTCTCTGCAGAACAAGGAGTTTGTCTGTCGTGGTTATGACTATGAACGGCTCGAGGACTTCCAGCAAAGGATGCTGGGGGAATTTCCACAAGCCATCGCCATGCAGCATCCCAACCAACCTGACGACACCATCCTGCAGAGTGACGCTCAGTGTATCCTACTTAGTTTATAGAGCTAAAACAGTTATTTTTTATTTTAAATGAATGTGTAGTTTGTTCTTTTTATGAAGACTGTTGGAAAACATTGTATGTTTGTCTGTCCAACAGTCTAAAACTAAATGTATTTGATTTTTTAATAATAAAAAAGCAAATTCTCACATATGAGAAAATAAGATCAGTGAATATATTTTGCTTGATAAATGACCTGAATGATAAATTGATTATTAATATTGTTGATGATTCATTTCTTTTAGATTCATTAATTATTTCACACCTTACGTTGTATTGCTCAGGTATGTTTCTGAGGTTATTTCAGCTCAAATAAAAACACTGGATGTTTGGGTTGATTTCCAGAGTCAGACAGTCAGAGCAAACGCTCTCTGTAAGCACTTCCTTTGAATATCCCTCCTGCTCTTTCTCCTCTGTGAATATGCATGTCTGTCTGTATGTCTGTCTGTCTGTCACTTCCTTGACACTTGGCTTCTAGACTTGCAGATCTATGCGGTGACTCCGGTGTCAGACATCTCTGATGTGCCTCAGCTGGAGCGTGTGCCCGAGAGGATCAAGAGCTTCTACCGCATAAACAATGTCAGCCGCTTCCACTATGACAGGCCTTTCCACAAGGGGCCCAAGGACCGCGAGAATGAGTTCAGGGTACGGTGAGCCAGCAGTGCCACTCTCAGTCCATTTCTGCCTCACAGTTTCACTAAAGTCAGATGTTCAAAACACAAAATGGATCACACTCTGTGGAAACTGCAGTTAGACTGATTCAAAGACTTTTCAGGTGATAAAGTCAAGTCAGTTTTACTTATAAAGCCCAATATCACAAATTTGGTTAAAGAGACTTTATAATCTGTACAGCGAACTTGATTTGGGTAAGGAAAAACTCCCCCCAAAAAACCTTTAACAGAGAAAACAAATGGCAAAAATCATGCAGTAGATGTTGTGCATACAGAATAGAGCAACACAGTAAAATTACAGTCTCGATAATCACGATGACAACATTATAGATAGATTGTAAAAATATACGAAGAATAGATTTGGGATGACATCAGGTGTCAACAAGCACATACCTGAACCATTTCACCCCCTCTCCACCATGGTGACCTGGACAAGCTGCACAAACACACAAGAGGCAAAACCAAAGCACATCACTCACACAGATAGAAGGTAAACAAGCACACAAGGGAGAGGCTGAATCTCCTGAAGGACAAAAATCTAGATCAAATACATCTGGAATGAGGCACCAACAAGCAGGGGAATGAGAGAGAGTTCCCAGGACGGCCGATGGTCCAGTGCAAACAAGCTTGAGTGGCAGAGAGGACAAGAAGGAGAAACAGGGAGAGAAAGAAATAGTGCTTGTGGGACATTTAACAAACAGAGAGTCAGAGAGACGCAGTGGTTTTCAGAGAGCTTACAGTATGCTTGTCAGCGGGACAAACATGTGCTATATGTACTTGGTTCAACACTTTATCTCTTGAGTCTCTCTCTGATTGTTTCACCGCAGATTTATTCACCCGAATAAGACTGTTATATATCAGTGTCTGTAATTGTAACTCACAGCAATCCCTGTCTGAACCGCGGGTGCATTAGTCATAAACACTGCAGAATGATGTAATGTGGCAGGAGGAAAAGTTTCCAGAATCATAACGACATAAGCCAGCATCAAGGAAATAACTCGCCCGTTTACATTTTATTTGGCCCAAAGTTACGCATTTAAAGGTCCCATATTGTGAAAAGTCAGATTCCCATGTCTTTTTAAAAGTAAAGCAGGTATGATGCTACATAAATAATGTGAAAGTATCGAAATGCTGAGTTCACGGAGAAATGCACACGCTTCAAATTCAGAAAATGTGCCTTTAAATGAGCTGTCAGGATTTCTGTGAATTTGTGATGTCACAAGTATTTCTAAAATGGGTCCTTTTGTATTTCAGCTGACTGGAAGCAAACATGCACCCAAGCTGTTGCCTAGCATTTTAACGCCAGTGAAACGACCTAAAAAGATAGAAAAACAGAGTGTTTCAGACAGAGGGTGATTACAGGTATATTCAGGCAGACAGTATGAGATAGCATGTTAAAATGTTCCAGCAGAAATCCAAAATACAAGTATGTACCTGAATATGAGCATAATATGGGACCTTTAACAGCAGGACTGCTGGAGTGACAGGCTCTCTGAGAGGTGTCACTACAGTTTGCCAGTCAGATCCACCCCTCGTTCCTCCACAGCTCCACCCTCTCGTCCAAATATGGTCACTTCAGGCTCCAAAACATGAAGATGATAGCCAAAATACCAAACTCAAAGCAGCATATCTTCACACTTTGAGCAGCAGGAAACAATGTTTTCCACTCAGAAATGACTTCAACAATCAGTGGCATTCCTAAACTCTGGAGGGCCCCAGGTAAAGAGGCCTATCGAGGTGCTGTCCAACAGAATCCAGCGGTCATACTGAAGCTAGAAGGGGTTACACTTAAGGCCAGTGAACGCCGCGTGTCGAAAAATATGCCCCTATTATTTTCAATGTACAACCACACACCGGCGGCAGCCAGACGTGCTTGGGCGCTCCTGGACTACATCACGCGACTGACCTCTTTTCAGCCTCGTCCCCCTGGAATTAAATACATTTTTCCCCCAACTCATTCTCTGCTTGTACATACCAGCTCCTGTAGCATCCTCACCATCGATGCAAAGAGAACTCTGTAGCTGTTGCTGTGTCTCATGTGTGACAAAGAATGGATGAGGAGAGACTCATTGTTGAGGTTGAGAAATATCCTGAACTAAATGACCCAAAATCCTGTCATTATAAAGACAATGGCCAAAAAGATATTGCCTGGTGCGTCACAGCTCTGAAGATTAACTCTTCAGGTGAGAAATCAGGTTTAATAAGGGGCTTTCCACTTGATTTTAAGCATGATGAAGTACAGATCCTTCAGTAAAAGTAGTAATAATTGTTGTACTGTATAGTGCCTAATGGGAGGTTAAAGGGGCTTTATAGTTGTCATTGCAAAATCTTGAATCTTGCATTTTAAAATGTGCCAATATGAGTGGCCATCAAGGGCCCAGATTTCCCAATTTTTTTAGGGGGGCCCAAACATTTGCCGGGTTTGCCTCTCCTGATGGTCGGTCCCTGTCAACGATTAACAGTTGTTGCTGATTAATTTTCTGTCAATCCACTGATAGACTGACCGTTTTTTCAGCCCTAATTGCACTGCAAGCTTCTCTGTTGTTACTATACTAACCCCCTGTAATTAACACAAGAACAGCCAACAGGGCTTTAGAGACTTGGACCTGAAATGATACAGTACTCTAGTTTTCTCTGACACAGTAACCTAGATATGGAATCAAACCACACCAGGACTTTTTTACTCTTCACTGAACTGACCTACATGCTGCACTAAAACACAGTTTTAGACATCAGCCTAGTTTTTATCTTTTACACACAGTCAGTTCTCTACTAGATCTTCATGATGCTGCCAGATGCGGTTGATTGTAGACTGCATAACCTCTGTCCTCCATGTTTTAACAGAGTCTGTGGATTGAGAGAACAACCCTGATCCTCTCCCGTCCTCTCCCTGGGATCTCCCGCTGGGCGGAGGTGGAAAGGAGAGAAGTGGTGAGAAGCACAAACAATCACTTTCTATCATCTCATACTGTTCATACTGTCTCCCGAGGGAAGCTAGACCGTTTTCTCAAGCTCCCTCGCCATGGTCGCGATGCCTCTCAGCGAGTATGTTAGAGTGACTAACATGAAGTTATGTACACATTCTCCTTCCCCTCTTCGTATGTGTTAGATGGAGGTGAGCCCTCTGGAGAATGCCATCTATGTGGTGGAGAATAAAACCCAGGAGCTGCGGACTCTGATCAGCCAGTACCAACACAGACAGCATCATGGCAACATTAACCCGCTCAGCATGTGCCTAAATGGTGTCATAGATGCTGCTGTGAATGGAGGCATCGCCAGATATCAGGAGGTAGACAGGAATAAATGGGTGGATGTGTTGAATGTGATTGATGAACGCATCGTGCGAGATACTCATCTTTTGACTTCTCTTCAACAACAGGCCTTCTTTGATAAAGACTACATCAGCAGTCACCCAGAAGACACAGAGAGGATCACACATCTGAAGGATCTGATGCAGGAGCAGGTCAGACTTTGAATCTTATCATATGTGGAACTTTTACTGAAACAGATTCACGTGATAACGGTGTGAGCATCCTCTTTTTTTCTCCTCTGGTTTCCCGTCAACAGGTTCACATTCTCGGAGTGGGGCTGGCTGTTCACGAGAAGCTGGTGCATCCAGAGATGCGTCCTCTGCACAAAAAGCTTGTGGACCAGTTCCACATGATGAGGACAGGTTTACACCATGTGAGTCATCACACATGTGGCTCAGGTTTTGTTACAGGCACATCACATTACATTGTAATGTTTGTGATAAAGTGCTTTGGGTGTGGCTGTGTTTTTATGTACCAATTGTTTAAATGCGTGTGTGAGCAGTGTAAATATTCAGAGCAGTATATGGTTGGGTCCCAGCAGGGTGTGCCCGGCGTGGATCGATTCGGCCCGGCAGGCTGCCAAGGGGTCAACTCTCCCAGAGGCATCCTCTCCTCCCACAGCCACATGAGCCCGGAGAGTGTCCGTCTCATACACAGACACAGGTCAGTCAGTCAGTCTGACACACACTCACACACACACACACACACTCAAACAGAGGCAGATTACATCTCTAATCTCAACCCAATGAAAAGTGTGATCGTGTTTTAATAAATGTTCAAATTTAGGAGTACATCTTTTAATTTCACAATTTCCTAAACTGATTATCCTGCTTAGGATCACCCTATCCCAGCATGCATTTGGGCAAGCGGTCACCACTCTTTCACAGGCCATAAGGGCTATCCAGACCGAGAACGATAACTTTTTAACGATAAGAGCATCCACGCTGATGAACAATAACATTCTGTAAACAGTGGCACCAAGCACACACTGCACACTCCAGCTGTGCTGGCAGCTTACGCCCTGTAAATTCAGATGAATTTTGATTGTCTGTCAGTGTTTCCAACGTTCATTAAATCATTTAGAAAGTGATCCAAACGATATCATTCGCCACTGTTGATGTCGTTATAGTTGTGGTGTGGACTCCACCATTCACTTCAGTTAGAAAGATTTTTAAATTGATATATTTATTGTTACAATTATCATTCTTGGTGTGGAAGGGCGTTAACACAAAATAAATAAACACTTGTATTTCCATCAGGCAAATAGGAAGAATACGCAGGTCTATATTAGAGATGCAGCTCCATCTTGACATTCAGGCTCATAAAATGTGTGTATTGCACATTAAAGCAACCCATATACGTTAGAATCTAAAGCCCTGATAGATCCATGATTTGAATTCAAACAGAGATTTGATTAAAAAAAATGTCCTCTCTTCTTTCTGTCCTGCAGCCCCCTGAATCTCCAGGGTTCGATCCGTCACTCGTCCTCCTCCCTGTCCTCTCACACATCGAGTGAGGCAGGGAACCTTGTCATAATGACTGACGGCCTGATGGGGGAGCACCCTGAAGAGGCGTTACACATGCAGGTGTGGATTGAAATAAAAAATAACACACATTGTTGGCATGATTGTAATGGAAATGGTATGACTTTGCCTCGCACATTATAAAGCTTAACCCACATGAAAACAGGATGTCAAACACTATATAATACTTGTAGGACTGACAGTGTAACTAAAACTGCATTTTAATGCTGCTGTCGCTGCACATAAACTTTAATCATTAGTTTCCTGTCTGCCAGATAAAATATAAAAGGCACCAAATAACAGCAATTTTCTATTATAGAACAGTGCTTTTTACTTCTTGAAATTTGTGTTATATTTAGAATATGTTTTGTTTTGCAGCCGAGCCCCTCCTCCTCCAGCCTGAGCTCAATCCGCTCCAACTCTTCTCAGATTATTAACTCTGCTCCCTCGAGTGCCAGAGGTGAGTAACAAAGCCACATACAGAGACCCAAATGATCATTCCTGTACTATATCTTAATGGAGGTTTTATTAATTACAGATGCTTGGGAAATAGAAAATATGTTTCCTAGATATCTCATAAATTGTATGTAGAAGGTAGTAAGATATAAAATGCCTGCATTTGTAGAACAACAACACATCTCTGTCATGAGGTTGCTGTAAATAGAAATACTAAAATGATGATGTCTTTTCTCCGCCCAGGCTCTCCGTCTTTGCCCGATAAGGCCAAACACAACCGGGAAGTGATGATACTGTTGCCGTCTCATCGTGAAAGGGCCAACAACTCCATGTACTACAACATGGCCGAGAATGGACAGGTAGGACAGATGGTACGTCAGTGGGAAAAATAAACCAGATGCTAAGTGTGTTTAGTATCATTAAAATCAATTAGTCAATCAAACTTTATTTGTATAGCACCTTTCATACAGCTTAGTGCAGATCAACGTGCTTCACAGATGACTGACAAGCCGATAATAAGACAGAACAAGTGTGAACCATTAAGACAACAAAAAGACAATTTAACAATTTGAGACGCAATGCATACGAGACAATAAAAATGATGGGAGTAATAAAATAGATGTAAAAGTTATAATAGCAATAAAACAGAGTGAAATAAAAACTGAATTGAAAAGTGAAATAAATTTAAATTTAAAAAGACAGAACAGCAAAAACATAATGTGAATTAAATAAAATGTTATCATAATAATACAATTATAACAATAGTTAAATAAAAGATTAAAAAAATAAATAAAAAAGACAAATAAAATGCTGACCATAAAATACAATAAAGTGCATAGATTTTAAAGGTATGATGATAATAATAATAATAATCATAATATCAAAATAGTTAAATAAAAACTAGACTAAAAACCAGATTTAAAAAAGTATTAAAAAGACAAAAATTAGAAACAAAAAAATAAAATAAAATAAAATCAAGAAGGATAAAAAGATGTAGTAGTAATAATAATAATAAATAATAATAATAATTAAATAAAAGATAAATAGGCAAAAATTGATTAAAAAGACAAAAGACCAATAAAAATGACTATATAATATGATTACATACATTTCAAAACTATAATGATATTACTAATAATAATAATACTAATAATGATGATGATAATAATAATAATAATAATAATAATAATAATAACAACAATAATAGATACAATAGAGAGGAATACATTTAACAACATAAATACAATAAAATAAGTGAGTACAATAATGTAAATAATGTTTAAAAACCATTCTTAACCAAAAGTCTGGTAAAATATTTAGTTTTTAAGTTAATGTTTAAAGGTTTTAGCTTTTCCAGCGGCTCAGAGCATAGTAAATAAAAGTTACCTTATTAGAAGTTTTTGTCCTACACTTTGAAACATCAAACAGACTCTTTCCAGATGACCTGATGGGAGTCAAATGTTCACATGAGATTTTTAAAATAGTTTTTAGCTTGCTTTAAAAAAACTGCTCTGTTTCTTTTAACAGAACAACCACATGCAGCGTGCCTTACTTCAGCAAGTTAGCCCCTGTAAGCCATGTGCTGACCCTCACATGAACCTACCAGAGAAAGGTAACACAACACAAACAGGCTGACATGTGCAGCGTTATATTCATGAGCTGTACTACAGTGTGTGTGTTAACATGTGTATGTATCCCCCCTCCAGTGTTTCCCAACACTCCCAGTGGCTGGGGCATGGATGGAGAGAACAGGGAGCAGGTGTCCTACATGCCAGCTTCTACTGGAGGAGTGATCATGCCCCCTGTCCCACCCAGGTCCTTCCCACCAGGTACTTTTACTTCACACTCATACCTTTTGCTTGCAGCTGTCAACTACTGAAGCTATTGGTCCGGTTGATTGGCTTGTGAGTAGGCTGCATTTTCAAGGCTATTTGAGACTTTTACATAAGACCATTAATTATGTCCTCATGAATTTCACTTTGCAGGACACTTCCTGATGCACTGTGATGCATATCACCACCAGAACAGCGACCCTCCCCCTGCCCTGCCTGTCCGTTCTCTTCGAAAGGTACAGCCATCAGTCAGATATCATATGTAGAGTCATGACAACAGAATTTGGACTTCATGACAGATAAAATATGAGACTCAAACAGCTTTGTAGAAAATTTTCAGTTTTTCTTCCACTTCATCTTCCTGCTTCTTTCCCTTTCATTCTCCTCTTCTTCATGTTCCTCTTGATTTCAGTTTACATAAATATCTCATGTAGATACGATGCTGACGTTGTGATCTTAGCTTTGGAAAATGCATGTTCAATTTTCGAAATGACATTTTCAGTCCTTTGTCATGGTAACCCTGCCTGCGCAGAAGCTTCTATTCACCAAGTTGTTAACTCCCACACATTGTCTTCACTTACAGTCCGTTGCAGCGCCTGATGATTGAGAGTAGACACAGTATTTGTTTCACTCCAGTAGTCTAGTCATAATTACAAAGTCATATTCAAGTGCCTCAGTGTCTGAAATACGGACCATGTCAGAATGATGAAGTAGTTGTTGACTCCATCTTCTTTCATTTGCCACTTGTATTTCCAATATTTCTGACAGCATGTGAAGGCAGCATGAGTGATGACACTGGACGCTTTAGTGAGAAATGCACCCATGACACCCACTGTCTCTCTTTCTCCCGCCAGTCTCCTCTCCACCCGATCCCAGGCTCACCCACTAGTCCTCAGTCAGCTCTGGGTGGCAGTAACTCCACCCTGTCAGGCAGCGCCAGCAGCGGCGTTTCCTCTCTGAGTGAGAGTAACTTCGGAGGCCAGTATCCAGACCCCGGCCCCATCAGGAACGATGCCTTGGAGCCTCTTCCCAGCCACCTGTGGTCCCCACCTGACGAGTACATGGCCTCTCCCTACCTGCACATCCACTACGGCGGACCAGAGATCGACTCCGTGGACCCGGTCCGCCCCTTCCACTACCGCAGCCCCGCCTCACACCCGCACACCCACCCGCATCCTCACGCCCACGCCCACCCTGGGCTGGACAGCCACCCTCACGGGCCGCCGCCTCACCACCACCCTCCCACCCACGGCCCACACCACATCCCTTACCGCCGGCCTCAGCCTCCAGCCGTGCCGCCTAAACCCTACCTGAGAGAGGGCTGCATCCCCGAGGAGGAGCTGCAGCCACAGCCCATCCCACTGCCCCGCAGGATCTTCCACTCCCCTCACGGCCACCGGGAGGACCAGGGGAAACACCCCTGGGAGCAGTGCATCAGCGAGGAGCACGAGGAGACCCAGTGATGAGGAGGCTCCAGCTATATTTCAGTGAGAGCTTTCTTCCCCACGTCTTCTTCCCTTCATCTGCACTGAGTTAAAGGAACAGTAACAGGAAGTGTCTTGTATGAAGCAGTGGAGTGTGTTCAGTCGACCCTTCTCGCTCTGTGATTTAATTTCAGTGCACATGAAGGAAAGAAAAGAGGGAGTGAATCTCGATGAATCTACAGTACGAGGCACAACTGCCGTCACTGCTCCGCGTGGCCTCTTAGATATTATTAAAAGAAATTTATCTGTTGAACAATAAGACAGACTAACTTTGTTCTGAAATTGATATTGATTGTACACAATTGTACAACTCGTCTGTGAGCATGTTTTTTCATTTGATGAATAATACGACAACAGTTTTGTGAAATACGACAACCATCATGTGATCATCACCAACATGATCCCAGGTGCAGTTTAAGCTCTGAACTCCCTTAATTTTGCTTTTCATGGCATTTTCACAACACAAGGCAACGACCGAAGGTTATTACTCACAGTGAAGTGACTTCTCTGCTTTAAATGCTTCATATATATGAATTCTTATTTTGATAAATAAATACATAATACAAAATACATTATAGTGTTTTCAAAGGCTTATGTCCATTATGTTTTTCAAAACACTGTTAAGTGCTCCTTAATAGTGAATCATATCAAATGGCGCACTCTGATACGTGTTGCTGTCATGGATCGCAGGTCTCTAAGGTTGGACTTTGCAGCTCTCCTCTCGGACCGGCATCTCAAGGGACATGAACTCCAGTCACTGACGATTTCCCGTCCGTACCGCTGCGTATGGAAACCTACGTGAATGTATTCAGATGAGATGTTCTATTTGTATTGCACAAGCTGCAATGCTGGTTTTTGTTCAAGTGCTTTAAGTTCAGTCTATGTTGAAGAAGTCTATTTGTCTCTTTTGTGTGACAAAGATATCTCGAGAGGAAGGAGAGGGGACACTGAGGACAGTGACAGACGGGTCCCACACCTGTCATGTTCAATGTTCGCGGTGACAGAAGACAGGATGGAACGAGAACTCTCCACACCTCAAACCACCTGCTGGACTGCTGAACACGAACACCATTCTCTCTCCCTTTCTCCCTCCATCTTTTTCCTTCTCTGTATGGTTGTCAGACCATGTTAAGCAGTGAGGGCTGAACCTGGACAGCTGCAGTGGCATTGCATTACGTCTGATGACACTGTCTAGACCCCCGCCCGCTGAGTGGCCAGTCAAAGAGCCCACTCAGACAGCGTTGGAATCGCCTACCTGCCTTAAGTGCACTCAAATGCAGTTTGACCTCTCATCCGGACTGTGAGAAGCTCATTTAGCGACAGCCGTTCTCCTTTTCATTCTGTTCACTATACGCTCCCCGAAGGAAAAAAGAAAAACACAAAAAAAGATATCTACCTAGTGATGTTTTGTATGGTTTCGTCCCGCTTTGGTTTCAGGTTGTTGTTTGGTTTGTAGCGCTAATATTTCTTATTCTGCCTGCGGCTCTTTCTCAATCACCTTCTGTTGTGTGAAAACTAATGATGTGTTTCAGAAGAATGCTGACTGAGAGAGAGGGTTTTACTTTTTGTGGAGCAGAAGAAACAGCGCTGTTATCGCGATGTAGTGGGTTTGAAGGATATAGCTAATATTTTAACAATGACTTGTTTTCCTGGTTGTTTTTTCCTTTTTTTTGCAGGTGGATGCTTTGTGTTACTGTACATCAAGTTGTCAGCTGACTAGACAACATCTATTTTTGTATGTGAGATCATCAGTTGTGTGAACATATTTCAGAAACCGTACCGAGACAGAAGGCCCAGGTACCGCATCAGCTGCTGTACTTTGTATGGAGACGAGCCTGAGGTTAGATATATACAATATGTGAGTGTGAGCCTGATGGCGCTGAGGATAACTGGTGACTGAAGTGATACTCAAAATATGGGTACAATAGAATTTTTCAATGTAAATTCTGTTATTGTACATACAGCAGTATTGTGAAATATTTTTGAGAATTATTGCAGACGCCCCAAAAAGGTTTATTGTTGTTTTGTGTATATACATGTACTCCAGAGATCAATGTAATTGATAAATATCTATAATCAGTGTTTGAAAAAGGACAAATCCATTAGACTGTGGCTGTCTCCACCGTTCTTGACTTTGAGTCTTCTCATATAAATACTTTATACACTTTTCAATGTGCTTTCCTGTACATATGGTGTTAGCATGATCAAACAGTGTTTGGTTGTAAAAGTGGTTTTCCTACTCCCATAACTGCTGTGGTATGGAATTCATTAACGATGCCAAACATTAAAGACAATCTTTTATCAGCTCTAACTCTTCCTCCTTCCCTTGGCTGTGTTGTGATTGGTAGAGCAGTATGTCGAGTAGACAGTAGAGGGCGCCGTTTGTCATGATATCAAATGAAGCAGAGGCTAAGGCAGGGTTTGTAGTGCTTGTGCTGTTTCGTCAGCATGTGTGTGGAAAAGGGTCTTTTATGTACATTTTTTTTCTGTAATCATTCCTAACATTTTCAAAACAGTTTCAGTTACAACAGTTGCATGTTCTCCATGTGTCAGCGTGGGTTTTCTCCGGGTACTCCGGCTTCCTCCCACAGTCCAAAGACATGCAGGTTAATTGGTGACTCTAAATTGCCTGTAGGTGTGAACGTGAGTGTGAATGGTTGTCTGTCTCTGTGTATCAGTCTGTCCACCTGTCCAGGGTGTACCCCGCCTCTCGCCCAGTGTCAAGTGGGATAGGCTCCAGCCCTGCTGTGACCCCAACAGGATAAGCGGCTATAGAAAATGAATAAATGAATGAACTGGTTCCCCACCTCAGGGGCCAGACCCCCACAGGGGTCATCCAAGTGTCACTGGGGTTGTGAGGCCTTCTTGAAAAGGGGTGTAACAAAAGTTTTAAAAAATATATAGATAAACAGTAGGCCTATATTGCAGCATGTGATTCATTTCTGTGAGGACAACAAAACTGAAAATATTATTTTAAAAGTTTAGATTATTAGTTAAGATGTGAACTTAAAATGAATCTCACAGGATAAGGGCACAGTGAGAATCTGAATACGTCCACAGAGCCTTCACTCTCTGCTAAACCTGCATTAGAAAAGTACACAGTTAAGACAACCACAGAGTTTAAGAAAAAGTGAATTTGTATATAAAAAAAAGAAGAAGAAGGTATGAAATAAAAACCAATAATAATTAACAGGAGCTCAGACATCTTGAGGGAGCTCAGAGTGGAGCCGCTGTTCCTTCACATCAAAAGGGGTCAATTGAGGTGGTTCAAGCATCTGATCAGGATGCCTCCTGAGCACCTCCCGTTAGAGATGTTCTGCACGCGTCCAACTGGTAGGAGGCCCCAGGGCAGACCCAGAACACCCTGGAGGGATTACGTATCTCATCTGGCCTGGGAACGCTTCGGTTTCCCCCAGGAGGAGCTGAAAAGTGTTGCTGAGGAGAGGTAGTGCTTTGCTCAGCCTGCTGCTACTGCAACTCGGCCTTGAATAAGTGGTTGAAAATGAATGGATGGATCTCTGATGCAATATTCACAGGAAATAATTTAATGCATCAAATACAATATGAAATATGCATAAAATACACTTACTGGCCACTTTATTAGGTACACCTGTTCAGCCGCTTGTTAACACAAATGGCTTCTCAGCCAATCATGTGGTAGTCACAGCAACCTGCTGCAGTTCAAACTGAACATCAGGATGGGGAAGAAAGGTGATTTAAGTGACTTTGAACATGGCATGGTTGTTGGTGCCAGAAGGACTGGTCTGAGTGTTTCAGAAACTGCTGATCTACTGGGATTTTCACACACAACCATCTCTAGGGTTTACAGAGAAATGCCTTGTTGATGCCAGAGGTCAGAGGAGAATGGCCAGACTGGTTCAAGATGATAGAAAGGCAACAGTAACTCAAATAACCACTGGTTACAACCAAGGTCTGCAGAAGACCATCTCTGAATGAACAACACGTCGAACCTTGAAGCAGATGGGCTACAGCAGCAGAAGACCACACCAGGTGCCACTCCTGTCAGCTAACAACAGGAAACTGAGGCTACAATTCACACAGGCTCACCAAAACTGGACAATAGAAGACTGGAAAAACGTTGCCTGGTCTGATGAGTCTCGATTTCTGCTGCGACATTCAGATGGTAGGGTCAGAATTTGGTGTAAACAACATAAAGCATGGATCCATCCTGCCTTGTATCAACGGTTCAGGCTGGTGGTGGTGGTGTAATGGTGTGGGGGATATTTTCTTGGCACATTTTGGGCCCCTTAGTACCAACTGAGCATGGTTTAAACACCACAGCCTACCTGAGTATTGTTGCTGACCGTGTCCATCCCTTTATGACCACAGTGTACCCATCTTCTGATGGCTACTTCCAGCAGGATAACACACCATGTCACAAAGCTCAGATCATCTCAAACTGGTTTCTTGAACATGACAATGAGTTCACTGTACTCCAATGGCCTCCACAGTCACCAGAGTCTGTTTGACCACAGTCAAACAGAGCACCTTTGGGATGTGGTGGAACGGGAGATTCACATCATAGATGTGCAGCAACTGTGTGATGCTATCATGTCAATATGGACCAAAATCTCTGAGGAATGTTTCCAGCACCTTGTTGAATATATGCTATGAAGAATTAGGCAGTTCTGAAGGCAAAAGGGGTCCAACCTGGTAATAGCAAGGTGTACCTAATAAAGTGGCAGGTGACTGTGTGTCACTAGGTCAGGGGCTGTCAGTGTACTCAATGATAGAAAAGGGGTCCCCTGGTCTAAGAGCATAGGTGTACAGGTTTCTGGTTGATGACTGGTTGATCTGATGTTTCACACACTCTCCTTCATTACTTAAAGTCAAGATCCACTTGAGAGCAATTTATCAGTTCAGGACACATTTACAAGAAATAATGATTTTTCATTTTCATTGTGTTGAAATATTAAACATTAAGTTGTTTTCCGCTAGCAGTAATTTTGTAGAGGATCTCAAGCTGAAAGAATCTGGAGTAATTATTGAATTGTTGTTTTGTAAATTGTTCTGAAAATTAGTTTCCAAGGTATCAAAATGTTAAAGTCATGTTACCAGAAAGAACAGACTGTGTGGGGGAAAGCAGTAAGACCTCTACTCAGTGAAATTAAATCATAAATTATTTTACTCGTCTTTGTTTTGGATTGCCAACTTTGGTACAACTTTATTGTTTTGGTTTACTCCCACTGCTCTCAGTGTCGTTTCCACTGTGGCAGGCAGCTGTTTTCAGCAAAGACAAAAAAAAGAAGAAGCTCTAAACACCCACTGTACACTACCTGCTCAGCACCAATGCACACTTCCATCTGCGTGGTGATACGGCTGGCAGGTGTAGTTTGGTAGAAAGAAAATAGTTCCAACATGAAACTGCTCACAACAAGGTCTGTGGATAATCTTGAGTAACTGTGTCATGATTTCTGGAAAGAGACATTAATGGTGATTTTTTTCAAGCACCACAGGCCATCTAGTGCCATCTGGTTATACTATATTCAAGAGAAGGCAGACATCTCTACGGCTGATATCTCCAACACTCTGCAACCCACACCAAAACAATCTAGACTGATAAACAGCACTACGGGCATAAGGAAATATATATAATTCTGGGGTGAACAGACCCTTTAACTACATTACTTGAGTAAATATACTTAGTTGCAATCCACCACTGGTGTGCTTGAAGTGTGTGTGTGTGTGTGTGTGTGTGTGTGTGTGTGTGTGTGTGTGTAGGTAACAGCTTGTCACACAACCCTTGGGTCCACCACAGAAGAAAAAAGACATAAAAAAAGACAAAGTCTTCAGTTGCAGTGACAGCTAAGGTCCCTGCTCTCACCAGCTCAAGCTTCACGCTGTCACTAACGCCGAGCTTTGATATTCAAATGCAGTGTTTCTATTTCCTTGACATATATATATATATATATATATATATATATATATATATATATATATATATATATATATATATATCAGTGGCGGCTGCTGGTCTTTCAAACAGGGGAAGCTCACTTAAAATCATAAAATTTGTCATATTTTAGCGAGGCAGTAACTTATAAAAGGAACATTTAATTGAAGCCGTTTTTCAACCACACTCATGCCATAGAACCATACCTGTCAAGTTGCGTCCCACCACCCCAACCAAGCTCCAGTATCCCTTACATTTTAAGACAGGTGTACAAGATATCTAAAAACAACTTGTCAACCGCTTACTAACTACAGTTAGGTGATCAGAATCTGATAGGCCAACCTTTGTTGACACTGTGAACATTCCTACGTTATAATACAGCCTAAATGAAAACACAAAGGGTGTATGAAGCACATTTATTTATTGTTTATAAAACGGGTGCTTCCCATCCTTAAATGTGATTGGCTGAGCTGCGTTCAGGGCCGTTGTAAAATCAGTGTAACCCACTGGTAGACCGCAGCGTCTGTGTTGCCTGGCAACCATTCTGTCCACTCCATCTTGCTTGGTGGAAGAATGAATAGTTCTCAGTTTTATTGTTGCATTATTACCAATAAATTGTTGATTCTTTTCATGTGTGTTTATTTTATGGGCTATATGTAGGGTAACCGTTTTATAAAAGCAATAAGCCCCTTGAAGCCGTGAGTTACAGTGATTTTACAACGGCTGAGGGGCCCTGAACGCCACTGAATGTAACCCACGGCTTCTCGGGGCTTATTGCTTAAACATATTTTCAGTTCATAATGTGCCCATCCTGCTCCTCTGTAGGAAAGTAAAGTCGCTGTCCCATTTTTCGAGATATTTAAAGGACTTCTTTGTTTTTTGGCAGGAATGCCTTCTCCTTCGTCACATCCATCCATCTCTCTCTGTTGTTGTTCCGGGTTTGTTCCCGTTGTCGGCACTAACCTCGCGATAACTGCCACCCAGGCTACTGCAAGTGGCAGTTCTCGCGAGGTTAGTGACAGAGTTCAGTTTGGAGAGGCAGAGGAATGTTTTTATTATAATACGGGAGATTTACGGGAGAATACTAATACGGGAGGACGGTGGGAAAGAGGGGTAAAATACGGTAGTTTCCCGGCCAAAACGGGAGACTTGACAGCTATGACTCAGAAGACTCCGCTTGCAAAATCCGCGATGGGACTAAGCTGAGCTGTCAAATCTCCAAATAGCTGTCAATCAAAACGGGATTCAGCCTTTCGACTGATCCTCCAATCATCATGCGGAAGCTCAGCGTCCAGCCCGGCCGAGCCCCGCCCACAGCTCCATTCACCCCCAGAGACGCTGAGCGTCCGGGGGCGGGACAAAATCGTGGCATTTATCCAATGACCGTCGAGTTTCGAGGCAATGAAAAAAACTGCTCCCTGCAGTCCCATTGAAGTGAATGGACGCTCAGCTTCTACGGGGAAATGCCATAGACTACAGACCGTATGAGAAAACTGCGCTACAGGAAGTTAACAACATCGATAAGTAGCTGATTCTGAACGAACTCGTCTTCGAGATGAACGTGTTTTAACGCATCTGTAGTCAATGAAATGTTAACACAACCGTACATATTTGACCATTTAAGTTTTGACATTTTAGGGGAAGCTCAGCTTCCCTTGCAGTCTTAGAGAAATCGCCTCTGATATATATATATATAATGCAGCTGAAGTTAAAGTGAAGTTTGTATTCACCAATAGAAAGTAAAAAACAGTGATGGTCTGTGTTATATATAAATGTAAGCTTGTAGGAGCAAATCTTCCTGCATGTATGGATCTGCTTTCAAGTCAGTTTACACAGTCTCAGTAATGAGTAGTGATGTGTGGCCTACAGGTGGCACAAGTGACACATTAAGAATTCCTGTAGGATAGTTAGAAATGATCTAGAAATGATAATCTGTTTGAAAATAAAGCAAACATTAACAAACATAATCATCAGGAGGTGTATTTTAACTCATTCAATGGCACTGGGACTGTTTAACGTCTCTTCCTTAATGATAAGATAGATAGATAGATAGATAGATAGATAGATAGATAGATAGATAGACAGATAGATAGAAAAGGCCCTTCAGCAGAGAAAATCAAGAATCTCAAGGCTCCTCTGTGTCATATTGTAGCCTTGCCACTCGATGGACTTCGGCTGAATAACACAGAAGTTGTACGCGTGGGCTGTGTGTCTGTTTGCCTCTGAAATGTCTTTGGTAACAATGAGGACTGTGCACTCTCCGTGTCTTGCATATCCATGATGCAGTCACAGAAAAAAAAAAAAGGAGAAGAGTTAGGATGAAAGGATCCTAGCTGCCTCTCCAGAGGATGATGATGCTGTGGTGGTGCATGCTGATGCAGATACTGAATTTCTTTTTTTTTTTACAGCATCACTGTGACTCCTCTCATTTTTTCTCACTTCACAAACTCCTCTGTCTTAAAGTCTCACTGTATTGCATCTTAAGGGACTTACAGTGAGTGAATTCAGTATAATAATGTGCTCTCTCTCCACACTGGGCCTATTTTTGTTTGTGCACACTTACATGCATGTCAGTGCAATGGTTGGCATGCAGGCAGAGCTCTCCGCCTCTTCAGGGGTTGCACCGTCTCATTCTGCTGTTATTGTTTGGGGCACAAGAGCACGATGATGTGAAGAGCATCTCTCATAAATTCTGGCAACTGGAATGACAAGCTGCCATCCAGCCTTCTGTTTGGAAGAAAACAAAAATAACCTGGATCTGGCATCGCATCTCTTTGTGTGTGCTGTTTCCTCCAGAATGTGTGTTCTCGTGCTGCTACATTAATTTGACACAGATTTGGTTCAAGTGCGGGGTCTACTGTGAAGAAAATGAGCAGACTGGCAGTTTTTTGTGCTCCGAATACAGGAGACAAAGATAAAAACTAGGAGACATCAGGAAACAAAGACTTTTAATAAATGAAACAATACTAATAAATAAAGATTAAACAAGTTGCACATTCAAAATAAAATCCAACAAAACATAACACTGAACAGTAAAGTACAGTACCATAGCACAGATTATTAAAAAAAAGAAGAAGATCCCAACCCCGAGACATTTACAAATTTTCTTAAAAACTTCAAGAGGCAAACATAGACATTGTATAAAAGCATCATACAGTAGAGCATTTGTCATCTGAGTATAATTTACAAATTTATTGAAGGATAAATACTTATAGCTGATCTCTAACTTGAGAAACACGTGTGAAAACTGAGATTTAAACATGTGTTTCTCAGGTGAGGTTCCAGCCCTGTTTTTAGTGATCAATAACAGTGATGAGGTGACGATGAAAGCAGTCCATCATTTCATGGGGAAACTCACAAATTATCTATAACCGTAAATAACTTTTAATAGCTTTGTCCACATCTCCATTGGTCTCTTCTCTGTTGGTGCGTCGTAGAATAAAAGTCAAGTGCATCTCTGCCAGCGGATATGGCTACATCAGGCGTTTTCGTGGAAGAACACTGCAGCTGTCCTTCATCTGACTCAGAGGCTGCATCAGTACGGAGCAAACTTCTGTCTCTCTGGCTTTTTGATGCAGTTGGCTGAGGAGATTTTGGCGGTGTAAGCGGCCAGGGTGGTGTGGGAGGGCGCTGCAGTGACGGCCACGGTGGGGCCGGGGCTGGACAGAGTCAGAAAGGGGACGGACTTCACCCCCAGCAGGCCGGAGAGGGGCATGGCGCCGTATGGGGTGCCCAGCATATGAGCTGGGGTCAGGGCGCCCATGGTGGCCAGGGTGGGTGCGGGGGAGGCAGCTGGGGAGGCTGGCTGGGTGAAGGCCATGTTGAGGTCGACCGGAGCTGCCATGGTGGCTGCCTGGGCCGTGGATTTGGCTGTCTCTAAACTATGAGGGCAGAGATAGGAGGAGGGAGGACGGGGAGACATGGAGAAAGGACGGAGAATGAAGATTAGAGGATTATGCTGTTGCTGCAACACAGGATGAAGGGCCTGGACATTTTTTAAAGGGGAACTCCACTGATTTTACACATCAAAGTCTTGTGCTGTGTCTCAGTCATCATTCTTGTAGCGGAAGGGGAGGGACCACCTTCCCTTCCGCTACATAACAGCAGTTAAGCTGAGAAAGCTGCAGCAGTTAAGGTTGCTCCAGTGAACAAGCAATCAAGCCAGAAAATATTTTGGTAGGTGCCAACATGAATCAAATGTTGGCGGCAATGCTCCGTTAAGTTGCGATTTTCCATTAAAGATAAGTAAATAAAAGTGGTCAAAGGCTGTAGTTATCATTTATGATAAGTGCTGTGTTCGATTTGATGCTACCCTGTTAAAATTCATGCATGTTAATACATAGTATACACAGTATGCTACATGTAAGCGTACTGATGGAGCTAGCTTTGGACTTGTGTTGTACTACTGCGTTTGTGATAAAATGCTGTATAAAGCCTTTTGTGGTTACAGAGGGAGCTGCATGAAAGCTAATAAACTGCCTCAAGTGATGTCACTTGAGTCAGCGTTGGCTGACTCACCAAATTTGTAGTTGCAACTACAAATTTTGAAGGACAAATAATTCGGGGTGTCGAGTTAGAAAGAGACAAGGTTACTAGTTCTCTGTTACATCTCTGCTTGAGAGTAGCAGCTTGTGGCTGAGCTACTACTAACACATCCTCATGTCCTACTGAATTGTCGGTGGCTGAGGCTGTGCATTTTGAGTAATGCATGTGCCATGTTTGTAATATAAAAGATGGTATCTCTCTGGACAGGATTTTGGTTTTAACTGAATTTATTTTATTGCTTCTTCCAACAAATCATTTTTTTTTTAAATTAATAGATTAAAAAAAATAGGGAAAGGAATAGGAAATAGGAATAAATAGGAAAAAAGAAAAAAAAAAAGCTAGGGAAAAAACTATATATATTATTTTCATTTCTAGTATAATTTATTTATAATTATTTCCAGGTCATTTCCTTGTCTGTTTGTTGTTAACGTTCTTTCTTTCTTTCTTTTTTTAATACAAATGTTCTTGTTTTTAATTTTCTTTCTTTCTTTTTTTTTTTTTTTTTTACTGTTTTCTTGTTTGTTTGTTTTTTTAGGTCATCTCTTCTTTTCTCGCTCATTGCCTTCTTTCCAGTTTTCCAGTTTTTTAAAGGAAATCAAGTTAATTTGCTCAGGTTTTGAAGGGTTAATGCATCTGCATTAATTGTCAGTTTACTGCTCCACCCAGATAGAGTGCTAAGTAGTATGAATCAAATGCACCCACGATGTCATGTCAACAGGTGCATTCTGGATCTAAAACACTGATGGAGTTATCCTCCAGGTGTTTACTGAGGACCTTTTATCTTCAGTGAGGTGTGTGAGGACTTTCTGATATTCATCTTTGAGGACTTTGAGCAGTAGCAGGACAGAGAGACTGAGAGGACTGGATGTATGAGGCTTTGAGAAGTTGGACCTGGAGCAGATTAAGGAGGACTTCACGGTTCAAGACTTGCGCTCAGACAGGTGAGTACAACAAAGTCTCTTGTTAAATGTGTGTGTGCTGCTGGTTGTGCAAAAACTGTGAAAACTGTCAGTTTGCTGTATTATGTGTCTTTGTGGCTGCAGCTGCTGTGGAGTTGTTCTTCACACATCTGTCTCTGTGTCTGCTCTGGTCATGTTTCAATCTGCTGTTTACTCCATACGAAGTGTCAGATTATTTATGTGGCTTAATGATGGTTTTTGCACCCGCCGTGGTGTTTGTAGCTCTTTTTAAATTTACTGTGGCTTTTTAGAAAAATATATATAATAGGTATGGACATAGGGGCTCAGTTGTGTAATGTGTTGACATGTTACCTAAATACATCCTTTCAGTGGGTCTATCACATTACATCATTTTCATCTTCCACTTTTTTTGGCTGGGCTGCAGCGGAGCTAAGCCAGCCCTTTAAACACTAGAATCTGTCCCTTACAGGAGGCAACCTCTGTGGCTGAGAAATCAGATCAACATGGAAGTGCTAAAAGCTGCAGTTCCTTGAATGGCCACTTGAGGCTGGCTCCAGAAGCCAGTCAATCCCTGTAGACCCACATGTTAAAATGCCCAACTTTACAGCAGAAATAAACATGTTTACAGCCTGGTAGATAAAACTGTTTTGGTCTCTAAAGCTAATTTCCCTCTTCATGACAACTGTACAGGGTCGATTTTTTTATATAACTCACCTGTTTACATTTTAATAAGGCTTAAAGTTATGCATACTTAAGGACGGACCGCTTTGAGTGACAGGCCTAGTGACAGATCTAACAGAGAGTTAAACCTTTCAGGAGTCTAATTGATCCAAACATAAATAATGTCAACATATAGAATAACATACTGAATATTGTGTTTCCCTATTTGGTGTAAGAACAATGCTTTGTGGTCTTTGATGTATTTTGTCACCTTCGTCAAATGTGCAACCCCTGTTTGATAGGAGGGTCACCACCTCCGTACTTTTCTACATATTTAGTTTTAATAAACTCAGAAGGAAAGTAAATATGTATTTCAAGGGGAAAAAGCATTTTTTGTTAATGTATTTTTTTTTAAATATGTTGACAGAGCAGTGAAGTCAAAGGGTTCAGTCATGCTCAACATTAGATACAGAGAAACACAGAGCCTTCTGTCTGTACTCTGCAATCATTTCATATATATTTGTGCATGTTTTGTAAAAGCTTATGAATGAGGACAAAACTGAGCAGTACCACCGGAGATTGTGGTGGCAGTGTAGCGTAGCTCAAGCAAGATATGACCGTGGGGGACGATGAAGAAATTTTAATAATGGCACAACAGAACAAATCAGTTATATAGTGAATAGATTTCTCTGTCCACATGTGGGGCTCTTTATCCTCCTGAGACCCTGTGTCCTCATACGAGGACATTACATTTTGGGTTCACTGGACTCTGCTTAACCTGGGCCTGTTGTCCTTGTTTGTGGACACTTTTTTGTGCCATCTAGTGGTAGTGAGACCACAATACACTAATCCATGTAAAAACAAGATGGCAGCCATCTCTGCCAAGTCAGTCTGCAGCTGATCCCGACACAAACGTGGACACGGTCCAAAACCTGATCACATTTTATTGTTGAGACTTGTTTATTCATGATAAATAATGTTTGTTGTTTGACATGCCAATTAATGTCACCAATTTTAGCAACAGTAACAGGCTTAGACACTGTTAATTAGGAAGGACTCATTTGAAGACATTAGAAATTTATCATCAGCTCATTGAAGGACATCAGGACTTTATTATCATCTCATATAAGGACACTGAAACTTTATTATCATCACATTTGAGGATATACGGACTTTATTATCATTGACAATGTTTAGTTTTTTATACCTATCAGGTCCTACTGATCCTAAAAAGCTAGAAGAAATTAAGCATGTGAACCAAACAACCGTTCAGGTCTGAGGAGGATATAATGACCTCACAGACCACCGCTGTCTACAACGCTGCCTCTGTTTTAAGGTACATTATTACGACCTCCTCCACTGTCGCCTTGTTTGTTGTTGACTCTGCCCTCTAGAGCCATCTATTGGCTGTAATTATGTCAACATAAAGGATGCATGGAAGTACAAGGACAGTGAAGTTTACAACATTTGAAACAGACGAATCATTTTTATACATAAAGGGAGTGTAAATGAGCCTCAAGGACGTAAAGCCAAACTCAACAAAACACAGGAGTTAATGTGGGAACCTTCTTTTGTTTCTCCTTTATGGATATGATTAATTGAAAGTATTGGAAAGCAGTTACATTAATCATTGTAACAACCTCCCCAGCTGTGTTTATGAGGAGACAGGTCTCTCCTACTACAGTGTTTCTGTAAGCGAGATTTATTGTCCACCATGGCAAGAGTCAGACAAAACCTGATTTTGATGGATAGTTAAAATTAATGACAGTCGTTGCCTCTTGTGAATCTCTAATAGAAAGGACTGATAATTACCAGTTTGGTTTCATATTTTAATTTACATAAAGAAATGAATATTATTTATGTATTTTATTTGCGCTTTGCCTTTTTTTTCTTTTTATTCTGGCTAACTTTATTTGTATTAAATACTTTATGTGCCCAGATTTTTCATCACGTGTGCCTCAGTGATTTACTGTAAGCCTGGTGTCACATTATGATCTTTAAGTACTGGAAAAGATAATTAAGAAAAAGATGCCAGAGCTGCACTGCAAATACTGAATTCCAACAAGACGACGCTTCTGTGTCGCACAATACCACCAGGCTTTTACTCATTCCCTCGAGGCCAATTACCAGCAGCACAAGGACATACCTCATTATCACTTATCACTCTATGCCGTGACCTTTGACCCTTTTAAATCAATGCATTTCTCTCAGGCCTGCACTTGCGGTGACTCATTAGGTGGCTGTACACTGGGTCTTACCAGGAGGTAATGAGGTACTGGGCCAAGTTGATGCTGACCGGTGTTCCTGTGATAGTGACATGACGGTCACTCGTCCCGTCCAGCTGGCTGCCGATCTTGATCTGAGCTCCTGACACCTGCCTGATCTCGTTGATCTTAGTGCCCTGACGGCCGATGATCGAGCCGATCAGCTGCAGGAGGACAGAGGCAGAGACAGATCTGTTAGTCTGATGGAAAAAAAGCAGACATGGTTTACGAGGAAAGGCTTCAATAAATCATTTGACTGATTTTCGTAGCGCTGGTTGTAATACTGATGAAAGTGATTCTAACAAAAAGGCTCAAAGCAAAAACACTATTACAATAAAAAAAGAAGCGTGCGCTGCTGTTGGGCTGACTTAATGCAGTCCACTCTGAATATTGCAATTACATTGTCTTCAGTGGATTGGTCATCCATCATGCATGTCAAAAGCACTTTTTTTTTCACGGAGCCTCCCTTAATTGCTACTGCATGTGCACCGGTAAAAGAGACGAGAGAAGGCACATTTGCCTCTCATTAATCTGAGTGGCTAAAAGGTTATTGATTCCTTAGAGTGGTGATGACTTCCCAAACAAATCACTTCCCAAACACATGCCAGCTAGATGCATCTCCGCACTAATGGAAAACATAATGGGAAAATAACTCAAATATATAACATACACTCCCGTCGGCTTGAGCGTTCCCTCTGCTGAGAGTAGATTAGACAATGACATGAGTTTTTTATTGCATTCCAAAATGCATTATCACTTTTGTTCTGCTTTCATTACCCAACCTGGACCCCCGCCTATTAGTGACAATAGATATTTAACAGAGCCAGAGCTCGGGGGCTGCGTATCAGCTCAAGTGCAGGGTGTCAGGGCTCAGCGACAGGGTTATGCTGCCAGATATATAGTGAGTGGGACAGACAGTGATGAAGCACTTGTAGTATGCGTGTGTGCTGGCAGCTTAACAGCGGCTGGCGCATACAGTAGGTAGAAATACACACACAAACAGGGCGTTCGTGCTGCACTCGTCCCCTGCATTTCACATTCCTTTCCTGAGAAGTAAGCAGCCTGTTCCACAATGTCTGATTTGTCACACAGCGATCTGGTCGGTCCGCCTGGCTATTATTGGCTCAGCAGTTTATTCAGTGAGAGCGGCCAGCCTAAAGAGCAACTCCAGAGACAATAGCCACTACAGACAGTCCTCAAATCACAGATAACATGTCTCCCCCACTGAGACCAAGAATCTCCACAGGACTCTGGCCTTTTACACCAGCTGTCAATAGACACCAGCTGTCAACAGCTCACCCACTTTGGTGTGCATGACCTCAGACAGCAGCATTCCTATATGAACAACCTTAAAAAAATGCAGCCAGAGCTAAATAAATGACACAGGAGACACAGCAGGTATGCTTGCTGTGGTGATTATTTTCCCTGAGCATTCAAATATCATTAATGCTGCACTACACTCCTGGTCTTCAACTATAAGTGGCCTACATATTGTTGAGTTCCTGCTGAGGCAGTCATTTGAAAGGACACAGGAAGAGGGATGGGATGGTGAGGGTGCAGCCATTTTTCTTCCGGCTAAATCTTCCTCGCGCAGAAGTGCAGTACATACTGCTGACTGGGTGTAAGCAGTTTCTCAATGCATCTGTGTGTGTGCGTATGTGTGTGCGTGTGCAGAAGTCTCCTTCGGCGTTCAGTGTGTGAGCACAGAGCGGGATTGTGTGGCCGGCCTGAGGGGGGACGGAGGGCTGAGGAGGCTCAGTCATGGCTATAAGTCCTCTCTTCTGGAACAATGGCTGGAGCTTACAGCTGTCCCTGTCACGTATAGCGCTGGACTCCCTCATTCCTCTGATGCATTGTGCCACTCGCCATGTGGGGGTTTACTTGGTTAAAAGAGCCTTCAGGCATTTTAGAAATGTTGTCGAAGGGTTGTGGCTGCACATAACACTGAAACCTAATCAATCCCAATCTTGTTTTTTCCTCTTTTCTCTATTATAAGACAAAGAGAACAAACTGAAAATTAATTTCATGTCATTCAGTTTAAACTGAACTGGTAGTATTTACACGAGACACGTGCGGACCTTGAATCTTGCCATTCCCTCCACTTGTTCAGTACTGTACATAGTTCGGTTAGGTACCAACAAATGATACCGGCAAATGCGGAAGAGCCTTGATACAAATTTTATTAGGTTTTCCTCTATTTGTAAACAAAACAAGTTGTAAGTTAAAGTGCAATTCCTCATACTTCCACTGACATTTGCTTTAATTAATTAAAATATTTATTTTCTCTATATTTGGCACCTAAATGGTCAAAGTGTGACTATTAGATAACAAAACAAAAGTCAGATTTTACCTCAGATAAGAGAGATGGCTGTCTTGATGAGGAATCTAATAGTAATTGACTTGAACCTGGATGTTTTCTTTTGTTTTTATTTATTTATTTATGTGGTTTACATTTTTATTCCTCTTAAGCACCTGATGTTGTTGTGATATATAACTGTTAAAATAGGTGTGTAAAGCATTTGTAATTATCTTTTTAAGACACATCGAAGCTTCAAAATTCACAATTTACTGAAAATGTTAAAGCCTCTAAAGCTTGTGTTGACCTCAGACCTTATTTCAGGCATCTAACCAAAAACCTATTCAAAATCCCATCGACTTCAACACAAAGGAACCAGGAGTGCAGAAATGCTAAATCATTTCTGGGACTTAAGACTCATTCCTGGCGGACTCTGCTGCAAACAAACAAACAAATCCTATGAAAAGACTGAAGAAAATACCAAACAACTATTAAAACACACCAGTGAGCCACAGTGTTGCACAGGCTGACATGTTCCTTCACTGTAGTTTATTTTGAGTCAGTCCCACGTACACCATCCTGCTGCTGTAAATACTCACAGGCGAGTAGAAACCTGCAGAGGGAAAAAGTCTCTTGCAAATGCATTTATTTACTCCTGTTTGGGTACAGATTGTTAACAGTGCTCAGCTGTTTCAGGATCTTACTTTGCCTTTAAAAAAATGAATCTATATATTTGTGATCAGATTTTAGAGATTCACATCTTTATTATGTGTATGGGTATCCTTAGGTGTATTTTGGAGTTTTTTTTTATTATTATTATTATTATTTTATTTAATTTAATTTATTTATTTTACTTTATTTTATTTTTTCCATTGCTCCTAAAATTATTGTACTATGATAAGTTCAATAAAAATGTATATGTAACTTTGATAAACCACATTTTATATTAAATTGTTTATTTTCAAGTCAATCACTATCTGCTATTAACTGTCAGCTACCCCAACAAACACAATCCATGGCTGTATAAAGAGGACTGGACAGAGCATTGCTCAGTGGCACATGAAGCCAAAAAAGTTCAACTTCCCACATATAAAATGACCCGGATCTTCCGCGTCATGTGGCCATAGAGCAAAGCAACTACAGACTTCTGTTGGCCAACTTCCAGTTTAGCCCTCCGCTAACTTAAATGGGGATAAAATGATCTAATCGGATTTAATGGATCAAACTGTCTTAATGAAACAAATCATTTCTCAAAAGAATATATCCACTAGGGCTGCTCCCTAATGGTCGACCATATGCTAGTCTACCAGAAAGGTCAGTAGTGAGCAAGACTTCAGTGGTCGCTTAGTCGCAGAAAAAACAAAAAAATAAACAAACAAAAATGTGAAACTCTATTAGAAGCTGCGCCTTGCCAAAATATATCAAAACTTATATGACTGGACCATGTGGGAATTTAATTTGAAAGGACAGACACAGGAAGAGGCCACACTCAGCAGTCAGGCAGGAGTCACGTTACAAACCAATCACAGCTGACAGATATCTTTCCCTTCTTCTGTAAATATTCAGTCTGATAAATATGGAAAAGGTGATCAGGGCTGGTACCTGTGATTATTACACAGGCTAGTTAATAACATGTCGGGCAGGAAATCCAAAGTGTGGGATCATTTTGAGAAGGTGAAGGACGAACCCAAGGTGATATGTAGGCAAACATTTGCCTATCATTGGTCGACTACAAACATGACGTATCATCTGAAACATGTAAGTAGCTACATGCCCATTAGCATCACATGACGGAGCTGCAGTCGTAATTCCACAGTTTGGCCACTACGTCAAATTTGCTTCAAAGCCTGCTGCAGTTCCTGGGGGCTCGATGCAGCCACACTGATGTCTAACTGTGAGCTTCTACCATAAATGTTTTGTGCTGGTCAGAGGGTACTGGACTAAAAAAATACTTCAAAGGGGGTACATTATTGATATAAGATTTGACAACCACTAGACTAACACACTGAGTGTTTTGGTCTTTTACCAGATTTGTTGACAGTGAGAAAAATACAGAAAATAAATGCCGGGCTCCTCTTTTAACATTCTGAACATTTCTTTCTTAGAGTCATTGATGTTCTGTTTGTATTCTGGATAAAATATCTGCAAATTAAATCATGAATCATAAATGAATTCATCATAAATTTGACTTTAAAAGAGAGCTTCTCTGTCTCTGTCATTTCTCTAAATTAAATTCAATAGGAAGCAAATTAGGACAATTAATGGCCAGATGCTCTCCATCCAAACCAAATACGCAGTGATCATCTGAAGGGAAATGCAGTCTGACTTTATTTTTGAAGTGTATCTATGCATCGTGATTTCTCCTCTCAGATTGGAGAGACGTTTTATCAAACCCTGGCGGAGGCTAAGTGAGGAGGGAAAGGATCTTTGTCTGTTTTCTTATTGGCTGTTTTGACAGCAGACAGCCTCTAAGTAGGTCAGGGAACATGAGAGGATTTACTGAGCACTCATGGGAGTCACTCTAAGACACTGCAACTGCAGCCCAGACAATAATGCGAAAAGGATCCATATCAGCTCAGAATCCCTTTAACCTTGGGTTAGTCTGAGGTTAGAATAATGAGGATAATTAGTAAGTTGCCAACATGTCTCTCGTCTCTTTTGAAGTTACACCACACGTCTTTGCAGTTGCAGCTACTGCATTCGAAGTCACCTGCTCCTGCGCTGTGTACATGTGAGATGAGCGCTGATTTCCTGTTGGTTTTTTTCTCGTCGTTCAAATGGGAAAATATGAACAACATGAGGAATAAAAAGTTGCTTCTGCTTACATCATTGGGAATAAGCAGCTCCTGAGATGTCTGAGAGTTGGAGTCCATCCCTGACGAGAGAAAACACGGGAATCGACTGAATGAAATTGACATAACAGACATTTGAATATTCATTCAACTCCTTTAGCAAGTGAAGACACACAAACCGGCATTGATATGCTGTAAAAACCCTTTGAGCAGGGAACTGCTAGATATGTTAAAGCAGTTAATTTCCATTTTAATGGACTGATGTTTAACACGGCACTCATTCTTTTCCTTCTCCCAGTTCTCTGACTCTGCGGAACATATCATTTCACATAATAGTTTCAATGAGAGAGCTATAAAGCCTCATCTCCTCCCTCCTCACTGACACAAGCACATTATCAGCTCGGCTAATGACAGCAAGCCTTTATTTCTTACTTCTAAAGGCAGGTGGAAAATCTACGACAAATTAGAGACGGAGGAGCAGAGACGAAACTCTGCAAGCTGCTTATTTTACCACTTGTTTGACTGTCAGAGCGGTGGAATATAATCCAGAGCAAATACTAGTATTACTGTTCTACATACCAGGTATGATAGTCGAAGCAGGCTGGGCAATTGGACTCAGGCCTTGCTGCATTGACAGCTGATGGAGCTTCGCCATCTGTAAAACAGAAAGCAGAACTTGATGCACTGAACCATAAAGAACTCACGTTATATTAAATTATAATATTTCCACAGATGCTCATACTTTACCTCTGAGTGTGGAATGCCATATTGGTTTTGCAAAGTGTAGGCCTGAAAGAGAGCGTCCTGCATTAGGTAAATTACAGCAATAAAACATCACACACAGGCAATAAATCTGCAGCCTCTTAATGGAAGTGCTTCACTGTCAATACATGCCTCTTTTGTTTTTCAGAGTAAGAGAAACGAGCGTTTGTAGTTCAGCTCTGAACTTAACACACTTTCTGATTTACTCCAGTGGTCCCTTCAACAGTGCAGGCACCACAGTTTTGATTTTATTAGTCCAGGCTTTGACGTCTCTGAATTTGCTGCATCCACCCCAGTACAAAGGCAGTAAACTGAGTTTCGCTTGTGGTTTTCACAGCATTAAAAATAAGGAAAGATTCAACAGGAAAATCCCCTTTCAAACACAATGTCTCTGTTACTCTGAATAATCCACAGACCTCAGTGTCAACAGTTATACGGACTATTAAGTAGCTCCTGTGAAGATTTTTGTGGACTATCCTGATAAATCAGTTTTACTTCCCCATCATTTCGGGTCACACTGCTTTAATTTCAAAAGTAATAAAAATAATTGCAAAATCAACCAATTTTCCCTTCAAAAACTTCTTGTGACTCATCAAAACCCAGTACGTACTAATATAAGTAGTGATGTTCCTAGAGTCTAATTTTCCTGACGTTTACACAGAACTTTCAAGTAAGCTTATCTGGAGCTGGGTCACGGGGGTAGCAGACAAGGCAAAGCACCCCAGACGTCCCTCTCCCCAGCAACGCTTTCAATCTCCTCCTGGTGGACCCCAAGGTGTTCCTTGGCCAGATGAGATATGTAATCCCTCCAGCGTGTTCTGGGTCTGCCCTGGGGCCTCCTACCAGTGGGACGTGCCTGAAACACCTCTAACGGGAGGCACCCAGGAGGCATCCTGATCAGATGCCTGAACCACCTTTTGATATATAAAAAACAGTGTATCTACTCCGAGCTCTCTCTGGATGTCCGAGCTCCTTACCCTATCTCTAAGGCTGAGCCCAGCCACCCCACGGAAGAAAATCATTTCGGCCGCTTGTATCCACGATCTCATTCTTTCGGTCACTACCAAGAGCTCATGACCATAGGTGAGGGTTGGGACATAAATGGACCAGTAAATCAAAAGCTTCGCCTTCCAGCTCAGCTCACTCTTCACCACGACAGACCGGCATAGCGCCTGCATCACTGCAGAAGCTGCACCAAAACCGCCGAGCCATCTCACGCTCCATTCTACCCTCACTCGTGAACAAGACCACGAGATACTTAAACTCCCTTGCTTGAGACAGTAACTCTCCCCAACCCAGAGGGGGCAATCCACCAGTTTCCGGCAGAGGAATATGGCCTCAGATTTGGAGGTGCTGAATCTCATCCCGACTACTTCACACTCGACTGCAAACCACCCCACAGCATGCTGGAGGTCACGGTGTGATGAAGCCAACAGGACCACATCATCTGCAAAAAGCAGAGATGCAATTCTGAGGTCCCTATACCGGACCCCTTCACCCCCCCAGCTGCGCCTCGAGATCCGGTCCATGAATTTCACAAACAAGATCGTTGACAAGGGACAACCCTGGCGGACGCCAACGCCCATTGAGAACGTGTTTGAGTTTATGCCAAGTATGCGGACGTACCTCTCACTTTGGTCATACAGGGACTAGATAGCTCGTAGCCGCCATCCAGAGATATCCAAAGATATCTTTTCTTTTTTATGTAAATGTCAGTCTGTGGTAAATAAGGAGGAGAAGTTGATGCAGGCCTCCCCAGAGCTTTACTATCTGTCCCACAATATTTTAAAATATACTTAAAAAACACCTGGAAGAAGATCAACTCCAAACTCAGGATTTCTGGTAGGTAGGCTATGATACAGTGCTGGTTATGGTTCATGACCAACACCAGGTGCTACTTGCCTCCATGCTCTTAAAAGGTTGCATGAGCATAGCTCCCGGCACCCGACTTCCTATTTCCAAGCGGTAAAAGATGCAGAATATTTCGCAGAGGCCACTTTTCAATGCTGTGAGTAGCACAAACAAAACTCCCTTCCCCTCCATTGTGACACTGGAGCTGTAACAAACACCTAAAAGCTCCAGTATCTCAAAACCAGGGCAAACAAAGCTAAAACTATCCTCATGGCTAGATTCCACCATTTTGGTGGCCTGAGACTTTTTAAAGAATTTGCCACAAGCATGTTTAGTATTTGTGCAATCTTGCCTGTTGGCTGCATCATCTTTATCTCCACCTGCTGTCTTGCTTATCCCCCCATTATCTTAAATAATGCAGACTCACATACTGCATGTTAACCCCCCGCTCCTCGCACTCCACCCATCGATACTCGCTTTAACTTCATTTCTATCTATCCATCCATCCATCTGTCTATTTTAACTCAATTCTGCCTGACGCCAGCTGTCTGGCTACTATTACCACTCCCTCCTATATGGTCATAAACTGGAGAGGAGAGCTCGGCCTTTACAGTGCATCAGTACATCAGAGGTGTGTTTATACAGGAAAGCACAAAATACTGCAAATTATTAGCAATAATTTTGCAATTTACAGCATGAGTGATCTAAACTGTGATGTCTTTATATTTCATTACCCACAATTTTTTTTTTCCCTCCAGCGTAGAGCTGATTTGTCAGAGGCTGCTGTTATTATGACAGTATCTGCTATCGCCGTCATGGGAGGAATATTCCTAAAGCCGAAATGTTTCTGGTGCAGAGCAAGGCAGGACTAAAAAAGAAGACTGGTGGTGGTGGTGGTGTGTGATGGCATCATGTTTCATGAGGGGTTATAGCTCTTGTGACGGGGTAGAACAATAGCAGCAGCTTACGCTCAGCTGTTGTTTTTAATGCCTTGTGCCAGATGATGGACTGTGTAAATTTGGACATACCACACAACCCTCAGATCCTCGCAGCCCTGACACTCATTCCTCCTGCACTGCACAATAAAGTTTAAGACCAGCGTTTAAAAAATGTGAGCTGATCTCTGGATAGATTTTTTACATTGATGAATGTCCAGTTACCTGCTGGAGGTCGAGGCCACCCTGGGTGACGGAGTACAGAGGGTGGGGTGCAAATTCTGACGCCTCAAACACCTGCAAAGCACAAAAGGAAAATATGTAGCTCATTACTGAAATATCTTGATGTTTACACAGTCCAAACAGTCATTATTTTTGCACTGGAAGTGATGATTAGTGAGAGTAAATGTGTCCTCACCAGCTGAAACCCTCCATGGTAAATTTGATGTAAAAAATAATGAATAAAAACTTCCAGTTTCATTTTTTCCCCTGCTCTTTCGCCACAGATCAAATTTGCTCTGAGATGGGCTCTCGAGGCTGCATTTCTGACACTTTAACACACCTAACAGGCTTATAGGCCATGACTCATCCGCAGACCCTTTCCCATTCCACTTCATTTTCTCCTCTGACAAATTATACAAACATCCCTTATCACTGCGCTGCCTTCATTAAAGCCATCTCCCAGTGACCAGGACCTCGCCCCGGGTTTAATTTGATAGCTTATTATGGGGAATATCAAAAACACAAAGCCATTCCATAAATTGACCAGAGTCTGAGGCAGCACAAACACTGTCAGAACTGCTGACAGCTATGCAGAATATCTGACTGCTGCTGCAGCCGGAGGAGACGGCAGGCCTCCAGTCTCGCTCGCTAATCTTGTGACTTGCTCCATGGGAGGGTGGATATCTGTCCCTTCTCAAACAGCAGCGTCTGTACCACTCAACCCCACCCTCACACACACACACAATCCCCCACCAGGGAGCACCTACATGAGTCTTGTTTCCCCACAAGAGTGAGCCAAGAACTTCAGTGAAAGATCAGATCAGTGGTAATACCTCCTCCGAACATTCTCCAGTGACCATTTGTAGTTTCATGTAAGTTGGGAAGGTGAGGGTGTCAGCCACAAATTCTAATCCAGTGGTTCTCAAACTTTTCAGCCCTGCTAGCAACATGGCTCTAATGTCGTCTGTCAGTCGTTTCATCACTTTGGTATACACTAAAATACTATTAAATATTTTCCAGGTAGTCATGGTGCTTAGAGGAAGAATACTAATGACTGTGATGACCTCCTGACTCTTCAAGTTTTCCCTCACTCTGTCTTGCCACCATGAGGTTAACATTTGTAGTTTTGAGAGAAACAACTATTGTAAGGACTGCTATTAAATTTAGTTCAAATATCTATGGATGAATTGTTGTAACCTCCATTAACTTTTCTTCTGGCACCATCATCAGATTCTCAATATCTGCAATTACATACGTGTATGTATCCACACACTTTTGCCAGTTGAGTTAATCACCTGTCCTTTGGCTCATGACCAATCTTTCCACAAAATGCTGGGCATGTCTTTTAATACATCTGGAGGTTATGTGCCTTTTTGTAAGGTAGCCGCATTGCATACCAGGACGGCATGGGAATGTGCACAACAGCATACCGGGACACTTAATGAAACTGAGCCACCGTTAATGTTATCACTTCACCTGTGCTTTTCCTGCGATGACAAGTCAAAATGTCTGCTTTGGAAAAGGTCCACTGGCATGAACACAAACACACACCTTCACATACATACACACACACACCCTCACACACACAAACACACACTTGACCTCCATGCCAAATTTCAGCCTCCTAAGGCAAAAATTGTGGCCGCCAAAGGGTGGGAAATTTTTTGTGGACCGACCGACAGACAGAATGAGCTGCAGCTAATAAAAAAGAGAGCTAGAGAGAGAAGTTCAAACCCTGCTTACTTTCTCACATGTGTGAAGTGGGTGTGACTGGTGGATTGTCAGTTTCTGAAAGTTACAGAAATTGTCAGACATAGCCCCCAATTCCGTTGTTGGGAAGGTACGTGGGGAGTTTCCAAAGCAGATCCCATTAAAGAAATACTTCACCCACAAAATGACCATTTGTAAATCAGTCAGTCAAGCTGTGTTATCTTAAATTTGTGAAGAAAACTGTTTTTCTTGCATGCCTCCACAGAAAACAGAGATCATATTGATTTATTGATTGATTGGGGACCATGGGGTTAACAGTAGCAAAGCTATATTAAAACATCGGTTTACAAACTCTCACACAACTCGTGCAGTATGATCAAAGTCTCATTTATCTTCCTGTATGGTCAGTACTTCCCAAATAGATGCATTTTCCCAAAAACCTTAGTATTGAAGTCTCAGTTTGAAGAGCGCATAGCTAAATTTCACTTTCAGCTCAGTTTTAACTAGTAAGGTTTTAGAGGAAAATTCATGTGTTTAGGAAGTACTGAGCAAAGCACTGGATAAATGAGACTTGGATCAAACTCCATGATAGAGATGCACCGATCCAGCTTTTTCAGTTTTGATCCCGATCCCGATGCTGTGGCTTTGAGTATCGGCAGATACCCGATACCGATCTGATACCATGGTTGACCTAAAAAGCTATATACGTTGTAGTGTTCAGTGTGAAATACCTCCACACAGCAGATTCTCTCCCTTGCTCCATGTTGTTTGCACTTGCCTAGGTAGGCTAATCAACTCTTGCGGCGTGCGGCACATGTGCTGCTGCTGACGTAGGACGTAGCTCGCGTCGCAATAGATTTAAAGGGAAAGGATCGGCTCAGGTATCGGTTGCATTTTCAGATACCCGAACCATCTATTTTGATGATATCGGGGCTGATATTCGATGCAGATATCGGATCGGTGCATCCTTACTCCGGGAGTTGTGTAAGAGTTTGTAAACCAATGTTTTGATGTAGTTTTGCTGTTGTTAGATGTCCCGAATCAATCAATAAATCAATATTGAAGGCATGCATGAAAAGGTTTTCTTCATTTCTTCATTATCATGAAGGCAGACTAATTGATTTACTAATGTTCATTTTGTGGTCTTCATGACCTGTCCATCATTCTCAGCTGTAATTCATGTTTAGTGCAAAGTAATTAGCACATGTCAACATGCTAACATGCTAAACTAAGATGGTGGACATGGTAAACACTGTACCTGCTAAACATCTGCATATCATTGTAAGCATTTCCCTTCAGCCTAACAGAGTTGCTAGCATGGCTACAGACTGCTATATTTGTTATATGGTGCCCTCCATCACGCCTGTCAAAAATCTGCTCATCTTAAACTCAACATTTAGTTTTGCCGTTTGAATAAAACTTGTAAAATAATAGCCTCACTAGCTTGAGAGCACTTTTACTGTTCCCACAGGAAACAGATTCATTCATCTTCAGCTCATTCAAGATCCACATTTCCTCCCCCAGTCTAACTCTAACCCCCTGTGAAGCCCCTAAAACCATAAAGGAGGATTCGCTACACAGTTTGAGAACCGCTGTGCTACCATATCATAGATAAGCTACACAACTTGTGTGGTACAATCTCTCTCACCTGATTTCCCGCGATGAGGAGGGCAGCTGGTGAGGGGCTCGGTCGATAGGGGATGGTGGCACCCTTTGGAGGAGACTAAAGAGTCAAAGACAAGACAAGGGGTCAGAGGTTTTAGTAAATCATTGTTGTAAACCTCAAAGACGTGAATAAGATCATCTTCTCAGAAGTGACATCAGCTCTCCTGTCAAAGAGTGAGACACTAAGTGCAGATGGTGTGTAACTCTCTGGTACATTAAGATACAATAACAATTAATGATGAACTAAACTGCTAATGACACTGACATTATTCCCTTCCTTGTTTCCGTTTGATAATATTAGTCATTCATTGAATTATTGAAGCCGTGTGGTGAGAGCTCTTTGTGGATAATAGCTCTGAGCTTTAGTTTGCATTGGAGCTGCTGGCTCTGCAGTGGTTTGCCCTCTGGATAAATCAAGCATCCACTGACAAGGAGACATTTGAAGATAAAATTCTTCAAACACCAATGAGAAAAGAAGATTATACAGAGTACATGACACCGTATATCTTATCGAGTAACTGCAATGTTGGCGATACTGTTTTGGGGTTTAAAATGTAGAGCATCTTTTCTGCGGGAGCAGTCACAGCAAATTCTTTGTATAACTTTGCATAATTTAAATCTTGGAGCCAAAAGCAAGAAGCCGCTGGTACAGAATCCTAATGAAACTCGCAAGCCTTTGAAGAAAGCCCTGGAAAACTGGATCAAACTAGCAATTAGTCAGTCAGGTCCAGCTGCAATGCTAAAACAAAAAGGACTTGTGCACTTCCATGAACACACAGGGAGAAACTGTGCTCGGGGTTGTTTTTCTCTCATCTCCTCCTCGATTTTCTCAAGAGAGCTGTTGTCTAAAGGTGGACAGATTTTGCTGCAGGCCAGTGTGTTTTCCTTTAGCAGATTAGTGTCCTCTCCAACAATACTGGGCTCTGACCTGAGAGCAGCACCTTTTGACTCTTCGTCAAAATGTCTCATCCGGCAGATTAGAGCACAGGAGGTCAAAACAATAAAGAAACTGTGTACTTTCTTGACATTTCTTGTGTTAGATGAGGATTAGAGTTGTTCCGACACTAATACCAGGACCAGAAATGTGTCCAATACTGCCTAAAATGCTGGATTGGGTATTGGCAAGTATGCCAAGCCAAGCATTGATCTGATACTACGTAATTTATTGATAAATGTTAAAGTAGTTTGGGTGGGACTAACACTGTTGTCAAGCAGTTGTCAAGCATGTTCAAGCGATGCTACGGCACCAATAAGGATTAATGACAACACTGGTGAATGCCTTTG
The DNA here is from genome assembly GCA_019142605.1 of Cephalopholis sonnerati. NCBI lineage: Eukaryota > Metazoa > Chordata > Actinopteri > Perciformes > Serranidae > Cephalopholis > Cephalopholis sonnerati. The sequence continues at coordinate 90,452 of JAGQAX010000095.1, forward strand.
ACATGGAAGATGCTGCTATTGGGGCTTTTCTAAATCGACACGTCTTCTCATAACGCCTGACATTGTAGTTTGTTTTTCTTCGCTCTGCTCCACTCTTAAAAGCCCTGCAAAATGGGTATGGCATGGCCACACATCAGTGTGGACTTTATGACATTAGATTGGATCTGCTCCATTTCAGTGCGCCGGTGAATACATAATGGTGAGTGCCTGGACGACTGTTTAGATGGAGTGTCATCTGTCAGCCAGTGGCAGCAACCACGATATTTTCAGCTGACAAAACAAATGATGTAGTTGGCCGATGGGACAATAGCCATGGTAGTTTTCCTTGTTGACAAATAATTGCCTGCATGGTGTTTTTAACAATGTGAGTTTAGTTAACGTCGTACTTTGCTGATTTTCAACCAGCTTTGTATTCACTGTGAGTAGTATGTGTAGATGAACTGTGGTAAACTTCCCTCAATCTAACCAGTGCCTAGATCTCCCTGCTCCCCTCCCAACAGAACTACGCTGGTTGATGCATTTTCCGCTGGCTCTGGGGCTGTTGCTCAAACTACAGGCTTAGTTTCGTACTACCCGCCACCCATGCCGCCACCATGGACACAAAGAGTATAGAAGCTGATCAACAGACAGACCCGCCCCTCTCTCACACTGAGACCAACCTCCAATCAAATGTTAAAACTCGACAGTGCTAATCAGATATAAGCCAAGATTATGTTACTGCATTGCCTATCCCTTGCTTAAAATGTCTTCAGAAACATTTTTAGTGCCCTGTTTAGCTGTTAGTTTGTCAACAATAAGTGGGCACCATACTGTTTTCTGCATATTGAAAACAAAGACTGAAACTGAGATAAAAACAGTAGAACTTAACAGCGCTGATTAAATGTAAACCAAGATTCTGTTACTGTGTTTTCGATTTCTTAACTCAAATGTTTTCAAAAACCTGTTTTAGCTGGCTTTTGAACTGTAATGCGAGAGCCAGCCACCATTGTGTCAAACAGATGAGTTTGCATTACAACACCTCTCAGCAAGAGCATTTATTGGTCTGGTGTGGCGCTGTGTGTTCTGGTTGAAGTTTTTCTACCTCTTGGGTAAAAGTGAATGCCACAGCCCTTTTCCTCTGTTTTCTCTGGCACCATTTTCAAAAGTATTTGTGTCCTCTTACTGCATTGACAGCCTAGTATATGAAAAGACCACCTTTCCAGCACAGAGAAACTACTTTAACGTGGAATTACGTTCATCTCTCTTGACTAGTTTGTGTTTGTATAGGCCACGTAGTCATGGTGACGTGTGGTGACCACTGAAATTTAGCAGCAAGGACAGCTGTCAGATGGTGTGAAGACTCCTCCTATTCAGTGCACCACAGGCATACGCTGGCGTGCAATTGGCGTGGAACCATTCAGGCAAATTCATTGGTCTCTATTGATTAGTTAGGGAAAACTGAATTCGGTTAGCATGGACACAGTGTCAGACTGAAGATGGAAACAGAGTGAAACAAGTTGACAGTTCTGTCTGATATGAGGCAAGGTCAGTGGTATATAGCTGTTCATTTTTTTTAATGCAGATGGTATTGAGTCAGAACTTGTTATTGGCCGATACACAAGTTCAGGTATCGGTATCCAGGAGGCAGAAAAGGTATTGGAACATCTCTAATGAGGATATTGCTACAGAATCTATGTTCAGCAGCACTGTGAGTCTAATCATAGTAGCATTATGTAACAAAGAAGACCAACACAGCCCACTAAAAATGCATCAACTTCAGCTGCAGTGCAATAAACAATCAATGCATGCAGTTGAAATGAAAACATGCATGCCAACAGCAGTTATTTCCTTCACACAGCTGCAGCAGCAGAGCTCCGACAACATGTCAGCTAGGTGAGGGTAGTAAAGAGAGAGGAATGGTACTCTTCCTACCTCCAGGATTACTGTGCAGATGAGCTTGACACACTGGATTACAGACTCCTGATTCCCAGATATCGTCACCCCTCGCTCAGTGGAGTTGGGCAGCAAATCCCCTGCCACCTGTATCTGAGCTCCGGTGCTCTGCAAATGATAGGGTTTTGGAAAAAAAGATTAGCTTGATTCCAGAGATAAGACAAGTCGTTATTACTCTGCCATGCCTCCTTTCCGTGCCTCCCTGCTGGCTTGGCTGACCTTATATTTTTCCACCTATACTGTCGGAGACCAACCGTGCTGTATGTTTAACGTCAAGTTCTGTCAGGCTCGAGATAAATGAGAAGTCATCCGTGGTCAGTGGAGGTAACTCTCTCAATTTTAGCTCATATATTCCTAATATAGCATGTCTGCAGGCAAAAAGAAGTGTTTTAAAGATTTATCTGCTGTTGCCTCGATCAGACTGCAGGGTTTTTGGAGGCCATTGTTGAACCACTTACATCACAAAATGCTTCTGTAAGTGAGCATGTGTCCTGTGGCAACCAAACAAACAAAACAAATCTGTAACTGAGACAAATCTGGGTTATGAACACGACGAGAAAATCCATCTAACCGCAAAAAAAATCAACTGGATGCCATTGCTGATGAAGGTAAAGGCTAAAATGAGAGAGACACTATTTGTAGATCGGTACAGAGCTAAAGTTACAGTGACGGACGTCTCTGGCAGCAGATCTGATACGTTTAATCCTGATGTTTCAACTGGGCCTAAATGGAGTCAGGAGTTTTTCCCTTTCAAAGTTGCCACTGCTGAGTCATGCTGTTTGTTGTGTTAGGTGATCTATCGGACTTCATTGTCTCACTAATTTCCTGCCTTAATAGTCAAAATCCAATTTTAGTCTGGTGCCAACCTCAGTGCAGATACCACCACTCTGGTCCAGATGGGAATATCTCAACAACTATCGGATGGATTCACATTAAATCGTGGACAGACATTCATGTTCCCCAGAGGGTGAATTGTAAGAATACTGGTGATCCTCTGACTTTTTATTGAGCGCCACCAGCAGGCCAAACATGTTTATTTGCCTTATGATCATGTAACTGTAAAACTCATGACATGCCCCTCAGCCTCAACTGTACTTTGTGTTTTGTGCTAATTAGCAAATGCAAACAAGCATAGGTCAGCTGGATGCAGGGGTGTTTGTAGGTACTGAGAACATTCAGGGCGTAGACTGGACCTCTGTTGGGGGGTCCGGGGAATCCTTGCCTGGCACTCTTTTGAAAAACAAGCTGTATTTTGATGCTTTTTTTAATGCACTCTGGCACTGTATTTATATTAAAAGTCCAATAATAAATCCCAGTGTGAATCAGTTTTTTTAAATTGTGAATTATAACATGGTTGGGGGGCCACCCGGCTGCTTATTGGGGGCCAGATTTGGCCCATGGGCTGCAAGTTGTTACTGAAGCAGACCAAAACTGTGTACATAGCTGTGCAGTAGATAAGTATGCTTTTCACAGTCACAATCACACCTGAAAACAGGTTAGTAAACACTAGAAAGCAGCATGGAAGCCACTGAAAATGTTACGGTGATTACTCTTGCAAACTCAGTGCCAACTAATTTGATGTGATGTAAATGAGCTGCTGGCAGTCTGTCATAGCTTTGCACCAGCAAAGGGGCTACATTAGTATGTCCACCCAGATGTCGTGTTTCCGTACTGCCAATCAGAGCCAATCAGAGCTGGAGCCGACAAATATCTGTGACTGCTGTGGAGTCACTTGACTTGGGAGTGAATGTGGATTGTAAACTTTGCCATTAAATATAAACATGACGTTAATGGATTTTTTGTGCAGTGGGAAAGGAGTGAATCACCCGTTTAAATTCTATTAGGCTTAAAGTTACACATAATTAATGGCATGGATGCTCTGAGTGACAGGCTGTCTGCAAGGTGTCACTACAGTCTGATCCACCCCTTGCCCCACCACAGCTCCACCCTTTCTTTCAAATATGGTCACTTTTGTCTCTTAAAAACAAGATGGTGAAGGCCAAAATGCCAAACTCTCCAAAACGTGAGTCCACAAAGCAATGGTGACATCACAGTGGCTACGTTCATTATATTTATGCAGTTTTTGGGTAAACATTAGACCTGCTACAGCATGTTCACAACCATATGTTAGCATATAGCTCAAAGCACCACCATGTCCAAGAAGTGTCACAGAGCTCCTAGCATGGCTGTAGACTCCTAGTCTTGTTGTTCATGACTTACTAATACTGTACTGCTAGTGCATCTTTATATTTTATGTATTTTATGTACATTCTGCTTCTCGGTGTATGTCACTCATCTGTAGCTCTGACGTAATTTGCAGGTTATGATCTGACCTATGACAAATTATTCAAACATTCATTATTTTATACCATGTTGTTGTGGATAAATATGATCACCACCTTTCTAACTTAATTATATTAATGTACTTAAACTGTAAAAGCTGTGATTCTGAATAAGGGCATTTAACACATACCAAAATGTACTGGCGAAAGGCAGAGGACTTACTTAATATAAGGCACAAAACAAAACAGCAGCAGGGCAAAAAAAAAAACAAAACAGCAGAATTGTGGAAAATGAAATATCTCTTCCTTCCAGCTGCAGTTTATTTTCCCTCATCTCCAGAAGCAGATTTGTTCTCTTCATATTTCAATGTTGGTCCAGCTGCCTGTGCAGCGAGGACGGGGAGGATGGAGTAGATTTGTGTTCTGGCTGCTCACCTCTCTGATCTCCTTTATCTTGGCCCCCCCTTTTCCAATGAGAGAGCCACACTGGCTGGCAGGGATGACCAGCCGCAGGGTGACTGGTGGCTTGGAGCTGATGGTTCCGTTGGCCACCAGCGCAGTCAGGTCCTGGAGGGAGATGTGGGGAAAGAAAAAATGTGGTGAGAGTCGACAGGAAACAAAGAGCAGAGAGAGAGAGACAGAGAGAGTCCCGGAGAGAAAAATTATGCAGGTCAAAGTGGAAATGGAAGAAGAGAAATCCTACTGGAGGCAGTTATCTCCAACAATTAGGTTAGTGGAGGCATTGAGCTCATTTTATTCGTCGATTTAGGCTTTACATTAATCTACACACATTTTCAATTTCAATTTTATCCGTATGCCTTACTCAGTAAGTAACTTGGCTGAATGTTTTGAACTAGAATGAAACTCTGAAACTAAATCTCCCCAATTATACCATGTTAACATATCATTGCTTATTACCTCTACATCCAAAACTTTGAAGAGCAAAGCAGATGCTATACTCATGATTTAGGATGAACCAACCACTACTGAGCAGTAAGGTACAGTGCAGTTCACTTCGGTACGCCTTTTTTGCATTTCCACTGTGAAAGCTGTGGATGGTACCAATGGAACCGTTCCTTACCGTCCCCATTTTTTGTCCCCCCTCTGTTACACAGGTCTGATCTAGCACACAGATCTGGTACTAAAAGGTGGAGCTGTGAACACTGCAGTTCATTGGTCAATAGCGGATGGTCACTCTGCTCAGGGCTGAGTTGAGACTGGTTTTAAGGCTCATGTAACCACTGTTCATACTGTGGAGTTTTATTAGTAAATTGTAACTTTAAAATGAAAGGATGTTTTGCTGACTCTCGCAGCAGCTGTAGTCTGAGAAAAAAATAACTTAATTCATTGGGCCGACTGCCGGCAACTTTGAAGGTGGAACTTTAACTTGTAATGTTACTCAATGCATGAGTTGACGACGTGAATCAATCAGCACCTTAAATTTCACCGTGAGAACTTTGACCATTCCATTAGTTTTTATATGACATACACTTTTAATAATGAGTGGATCTTCAAGAGTAAATATACATTAATTTCGACCAGGATGGCATATTTTCCAATCCTCACTTAGAGGAAAAAAAGCATCATGGAGCGTTGTTCCTGTGGCTCTGGCAGCACTAAACCCCTGCACTTGCCTGAGAAGGACAAAATGCACAAACCCACTATTTTTTACATATCCCATGCAGAGAGACTCTCACTGCAGCCTGTTTTATTTTGTTCAGAAAATGTTGGCGTGCAGCCTCATTCTGTGATGAGATGATAAACGAGGTGCAGACTTCCCTCTGTGTCACTGGTAATAAGGAAATACAGCTGGACAGAGCAGTGAGTGACAATAACCCCGCCCACATTTAAGAGTACTGTTTGCAGTGAAAACACTAGGGTCTAGGTACCATGTCTGAAGGGTTACTTTTGGTTCCAAAGGTACTACACCAAAAGCGTTTGGTGGAAGCGGGGCTAATATAGCCAAGCCTAATTTCCACTGCATCAACATGAAGGCAATATCAGAAAAAGGTAGATCTATAGTGGTAGTGGCAGGTGGATCTAAGCACCATCCAGCATCTGCACCTAATCAACCTCTGTAAGTTTCACAGTGTGCTGGGAGTCCACAGGAGGCTGGCTAGCAATGTAGGAGATGTAATCCAGTCCTGTGTGGGGTCTTAAAAGGCTGTTCAATCATTCATATGAACTGCTGAATTCTCCATGAAAGGGGGAACATTAATTGCAGCACTGGTGGAGAGCAAATCGTGCTTTGAGATTTTCACTCTGCAGCATAAAACTGAGCCAGAACACCTCGTCTGTGTGTCCTTCCTACTGCAAATACACCGGAGCTAGTTACCTTGGGATTTCTTTACACAAATCTTTTTGAAAGGAACTGGCTGAGAGAATGTTATATGAAGATTTATACATCTACATACTCTTTTTTTTGCTTAGTCCTTTTTCTGTACACTAATGAAATTGCCATCAGATGAGGTTCAATTTTAAGGAATAGTTTTTCAGACGTTTTCAGACATATGCAGGGTGGTGCAGTGGTTAGCGTTGTCGACTCACAGCAAGAGGGTTCCTGGTTTGAACCCCAGGGTGGGAGAGCCCTCCTGTGTGGACTTTGCATGTTCTCCTCATGTCAGTGTGGGTTTTTTCAGGTTCCTCCCATAATCCAAAGACACACAGGTTAGGTTAACTGGGGACTCTAAACTGCCCGTAGGTGTGAATGTGAGTGTGAATGGTTGTCTGTTTCTATGTGTCAGCCCTGTGATAGTCCTTGCAGCTTGGTCAAAAATTCCATTTTTGTTATCAAAGAGAAAGTAAAATGCAAAAATGGTACCTTTGGTACTGGCACCAGTACAAATGGCAACAGTACCCAACCCTATGTGTAATTAGTCTGCTCTGCACTGGAGGTTGCATTGAAGTCTGTATTAGACAGAGTTTTGCTTTTGTATTAGTGACGTATCTAATCTAGTTTGCCTCGACTGTTTGATTCTCAGATTTTAGATTGATGCACAGACATCGGCCCCTTCAGTAGAGGAGTGTGAAGACACCTCTCTAGTGACAAACTTTACACTGATACAAGTCAGTATAGTCAAGGTCAGACACTGTAGGACGGGTGGGGGAAGCGGGAGACAATCTAATGCGCATATTCATTGGGAAGTAAACCTGGAAGCTAGAATTTTTTTTTGCCGTGTGCACCAGGTGAACAATAGGTGCCATTTTGGGATCCAGTGTCTTGGTCGTATTATAAAACTATGCCTCAAATGCTCCATTATTAAGATGCCATTTCTAATTTGTTTAATTGCAGCATGCAGTTTTCTTCATGCTATAAATTGTCTCCAGCTTCATATTTAAATCGCAGACATGAGACTGGTATCAATCTTCTTATCTAACTTTCCCAAAATGTTGAACTGTTCCTTCAAACTACAGGAATGTTGGAATGTTGGGCACACATTTGGAAAACTCTTGAGAGCACGGAAAGAAATACTCTAAGTGCCTAAAGTTTTATAGATCACTATGGCTGCCGTCCAATTATACATCATTTTATGTCTGATGATAATAACAGCCCAAGAAAGAATGGGCGCAGTATATGTCTCTGTTATCTGTATGATATATTTGGATGAAGAACCTTGCTGATTTGATGAGTGTTTTTACAGTGCAGGTAGCAAACATCCTGTGTCTGCTCTCCTGTGGGTGGAGATTGAGCTTTTAATTAATGAACAGTGTGTCTCAGTGAACCTTTGAAATGTAAATATGCCGTGCTGTCTCTCTTCCCATCAGAGTTCAACCCACAACAAAATGTGTGACAGAATGCAAAGCCGGCTGCTTGTTTTTCAACGGCTTGTGTTTGCAGTAAAATTAGCAGAGTTTGACTTAAGAGGGGACAGCGTGGACGTGCCACCTCAAGGGATTTTACTTATGAAGGGAGCTGCATAATGTCTCCGATAATGGTGAACTTTATATTTAAAAAGCATAGTCTGATGTGGCTCTTGTGCCTCTCTGCTCCACGTCTATATTTAGTGAGGCGGATCGGGCTCTCTGACGTCTCGTCTCATTAGAGGAGGCAGCTCGTCTGTACAATCACAAGACTCTGGGCGTGATTTTCCTGATTTGATCTAAAAATATGAGCCACATCTTAACAACTATGAACGTTCCCATACTTTCCTGTGACATCCTAGCGAAAAAATATAAAGAAACTCTCAAAGCGCATTGGCGGAAATAAGACAGCGGGATACACAGGCAGTGCTCACACAAAAGAGTTACTGGGCTTAAATCCCCAAAGCATACTGCGTTGCTTGTGGCACTCCAGCACAGACAGATTATGCTGCTTTCATGCGTGCTGTGCCTCGACACCTGGGAACAAATACATGTATGATACTGTAGTGCATGTATTGTGCTATTGGAGCATGCCTTCCTAGATTATCAGATCACTTAATTTGCATAAATGTGTGTTTTTGCACTAATGTGGCAGCAGTCGGGGAGAACTTCATCCATAAAACACAGACGGAAACACACACAAGTGATCAACTGCCAATGAAAGAACTAAGTGCGCCTGTGTAATCATAAACTATTGAGACAGAAACAAATGCCAAGTCTAATACTCAGAGGCCAAAAAGCAGATTATTCCCCCTTTGTTTTTAATTAAATGTGTCACACATACAATAACTCAACTATGGTGGAAGCGGCGCGCAGTGGGTCAGCCAACATGTTGCCATGGAAACTCAAGAGTTTCAGGGTTGAAAAGAGGTGAGTGTGAAAGATCTTTAATGAATACTGCACTGTGCTCCCAGCCAGCGTGTGTTTACTGAAGGCTGTCGACCTGCGCGGGGAGCACCTGTTTCCCTGCCAGCGTCTGCTGTGATGCTAAATCAGAGCGAGGACGGCTCTCATTCCACCATATTAATTAGTGCGGTGATGGACAGTCACCATGGGGATTAATGGCAAGAGGAAGCTGTCATCTATATCTCATTAGTAGACGATGAGAAGGTGTACAAATCCCTCTCATTAACAGGTACAAATTACCATCCTTCGCTCTTTTTGTGAGTGGACTGAACATGTGTTGCCCAGAGAAAAGCATTTATGTGACATCACCCAACAAATAACCGACTGTACAACACACATCACGTCATTCCACTTATAATCGCCAAAAAATGGTTGTAGAAGAGCGGCAGCTAAATCCACTTATCCCAAATTTTCATCTGCTGTGTAATCATATCTGAGAGCACATCAAGGACTATGACACACAGCTGAAAAGTTTTCCCTCCATCACTTCAGTTTAAAGTATAATCGATGGCGATAAAAGCACATTAGTGGTAATGTTGAGATGAAGCTAGGGAAGTCATTTCTTGTAATAACGTGGTGAAATGGCTTCTTGCACTCTTTTTTACCTCTCAGAAACAAGTTAGTTTGGCTCCACAAAGACTGTGACAACTTCCAAAAGCTTGCTGCAGACAATGTTTGATTGCACACTGATTGGTTTTCTCTGTAAAAAGCCACGAGAGATAAATCCTCATTTTTCATACAGCAAAATGTTTATAATGGCTTGTTTATGGAAGATGACAGCATGAGTGGATTTTTGTTGTATGCAGTGACATTGACGTCTACATGCACAACATATTCCAGTTTTTGCCCTTATTCTAAAAAATAATAGAAATATTCCTACTAAGCTGTTTACATGGCAAATGAAAATGAATACTCCATTAATTCATTGGTTGCTTAGTCACAGAAAGGAAAAACAAAAAACAAAAACAAGAGTGAAACTCTATTAGGAGCTGTGCCTTATAAAATAATTCAAAACCTACGTATATTACTGGACCATGTGGAAATTTAATTTGAAGGGACAGACACAGGAAGAGGCCACGCTCAGCAGTCAGACAGGAGTCACGTTACAAACCAATCACAGCTGACAGATATCTTTCCCTTCTTCTGTGAATATTCAGTCTGATGAATATGGAAAAGCTGATCATGTTAGTGCAGGGCTACCCAGAGCTTTACATTTGTCCCATGGACAATAGGCCTACACACTGATAAGCAGTGATCAGCTCTGCTCTCAGGATTTTCAGGTAAATAGGCTATGTGGTGCTTGTTAAGGTTGCCTAGCAACCTAAGACGCAACCTGCTGCTGGGCTCTTGAAAGGTGGCACAAAAAAAGCCACAAGGGTAGCACCCAGCGCCCAACCTCACGTTTTCCAGGCGGTTAAAGACGTGGCATGTGTACGGCCTCTAATTTACAGAACTGGTACCTGTGGTTATTACACAGGCTAGTTAATAACATGTCGGGCAGGAAATCCAAAGTGTGGGATCATTTTGAGAAGGTGAAGGACAAACTCAAGGTGATATGTAAACTCATCTTCATTGGTCGACTACAAACATGACGTATCATCTGAAACATGTAAGTAGCTACATGCCCATTAGCCACTTAGCACAATCATTACTGCTTTGCTGACAGCATCATCAACAGGCGGCTCGCTCAGTGTGTGACGTGCACTTGTAGATAAAATATAGGCCTATATTAATGAAGGTTCATTAGTACGGTTTTGTATTTCTCTGTAATGTAGCACAGCGTTAACAATGTTACTGATACTATCCTTTCTCACACCTTGAACTCAAACCATTGTGTTGCCCAAAATATATAATTTAGTAATTAAATTAATATTGTAAACATGCAGGCGACTAGTCGACTAATAGCCCTAAATGACGACTATTGGTCGACTAGGAAAATTCTTAGTCGGGGGCAGCCCTAATCCAAAGAACTATGATGTCTTCATGACCCGTATTAAATGTGAAATATTGTCACATTTGGAAAAATAATGAAAAATGTGGCACTGAGTGGCACGCATGACAGTCAGTTACCTCCTCCAGTTTGTATGTGATCATGGTAAAAGCTCTGAATACGCAGTCTGTGGAGCCGGTGATGGTGATGATCCTCTCTGGACAGGAGCCCTCTGAGATGTTGACCCGAGCGCTGCTCTGTGGGGACAATGGTCATTAGGTCAGTTAATGGTCAACATTAACAGTATAGTCTAACGTTTTGCAAAATATGCTTATTTGTTTTCTTGCTGAGAGTAAGATGAGAAGATTCACACCGCTCTCATATCTGTCTGTGACAGAACTGTAATCGGTAAAACACTGCTGTTTATTCTGACATCATGTTGGCTAAAATGTTGGTGATATTCTTATGTAAACAAACACATATAATCACAAGCGCAATATTGTATGATAAAAAGACTTCAATCATTTTTGCTAACCATGTAAAGCTGAAAATGTCATCATCATGACTGAAATTAACTGTTGTATATCTTGGAAAATGTTTTTTAGGCCCTCCCCCTGGAAGTCACTGGAGACCCCTTGATCAACTGAGATGCTTCAAGCTGAGCAGTCATCTTTTGTTGTTTTTGTTTAGTCAGTCAGTGTGCAGTGTGCATCTGGTGATATTTCGGTCCCTAGATCTAACTGCAGAGTGAGCGCTCTTCACTTTCATGCTGCTCTTTGGCACAGGTAGCTGCAGACCCAGACCCAGGGTGAGTCTGACTAAGATGGAAGAGAGAGGCTCTGCCCAGCCAGGCTCCGAGATAAAGCTATCTTATGCCTCCTGCTCAGAAGTGGTGAATTTAAAACTCACAACAACTTAATACGATACAGTCTCTGGCTTTTGTTTGATATCTAGTGTCAGATATCTATATTATGTGAATGTCACAGTCACCCTGAACTTTTTACGGAAAAAGAGGAACAAATAGTTGAATATTTGTATTAAACAGTGGAATCAGATTCGACCGACATAATGTCTGATGTAACCCTTACTCACCCGAAACAGGGGGGAACAGTTAGCTTGGCTTGGTCCAAAGGTAACAAAAGCCGACTACCAGCAGCTCTAAAGCTCACTGCACGTTATATATTATATGTGTAATCTTTGCAAAAACTAAAGCGTCAATACAGGAGTTAGTGTTTTTTTTTAGATGTTATGTGCAGTAACTTCCTGTCGGTGCTGCTAGTAGGGCTGGGTGATAAAACAATTTTGAAACGGGCTCAAAATGGAAAGACCAAGATAGAGCCGAACAGCTTGTCATGCAGCAGAAGTTAACAGACAGCTATCAATCAGTCTGCAGCGTTTGGGATGCACGTCATTGTACACGCCCATTTTTCACAGCACAGTTTGTGCTGAGGTGAGGAGGAATTGAAAGTAGTGTGGACATAACGAAAAGAGTGGAAAGTACAGGGTTGCACCAAAACAGCAATCAACAGTGTCCTCTTTTGCCGCCATAACCCTGTATGGGAAGCAAAAAGGAGCAGAGATATAGCCAAAGACATGATGCCCATGAGCACCGAGGAGAGAGATGGGTTCAAGAAATTGAAGTGCTAGACTGCAGGTACAAGCTCAAACTGAGTGCTGTGGGAAGCTGGGAAATCATTTGGTTTCTTTAGGTGTCAGACATTATCAGGATACTTTTCAAACTCCATTATCAAATTATATATCATGATAAATATCGAGATCGATCATTACAGGGAAAATTATCGTGATAATGTTTTTTGTCATATCGCTCAGTCATTTCTTAGCTTTCAAGAGAGCCAGGCTAGCTGTTTCCCTAAGCTTCCAGTCTTTATGCTAATAAATGCTAACTGACTACTGACAGTACCTTCACATTTACCGTCAAGGCATGAAAGGGGTATTGATCTTCTCATCTAACTCTCAACAAAAAAGCAAAGAAAGTGTATTTTCTATTCAGTTAATCTTCTTATGATTTGGTTTCAAACTGTTGAAAGAGTCAAAGAGACACACTCTACAGTATAGCACACCCACGGGAAGGAGAGTCGAGTGACACGAGGTAAAGGAGGTGAGACTGAGAGCTATAGAGCACATCTCTGTATCTCAGAGTGACAGCGTAATAGAGTTTCTTCTCGGGGCATTGCCCTCAGATGACAGATCTCCTGCCCTCCTCTCCTTTCATTTTGTGTCCTTGAGTTGAAGTCACATGAGCAGAGGCGGGACAGTGCTCTGAGCTCTGGGACATTTTCTCCAGTCACTCCAGTGAGTCATGCTCCCACTGTGACTGTAAGGCCCGGGGAGTGGCTGACAGGATGAGGCTCATACAGTTGGGAAGTAACAAAGGCCAAAACTGGCTGGCTGGATGAATGGATGAATGACTACCATGGGTGAGTGGTTTATCCAGCAGCTCTGCAGGGCTGTATTGTCCCATCACCTCACTGTTCCTCTGTTTATCCCTCTGCCTCATAAAGTACAACATAAAACCTTTAGCAGCCAGAGAAAGAAATGTACTGCCACGGTGTCGGCCTAATTACTTTTTAATACAAAGAGTTAACCAAGCGGCATTAGTTTGGCTGCACCCTTGAGATTTACAAAGAGGGAATGGAGGAGCAGACAGAGAAGAAGGAAGCTGTTTTAGGCAGGAAAAGAAAGAAAAGGGATTTGGTGAGAGAGCGTTTAGAGGAGGGGTAGTGAATGATGGAGAGAGAGGATTTAAATTGAAAAGGTGCCGTTATTGCCCGAAAGGCAATTCGGACTATGTACCTGCTCTGTCGTTACGCACGTGTCAGGGTTTTTGAACACCCGCACCAACCTAGAATGTTGTGAAAGCCAGTCTGCACTGCCCAACCCACCAAAGTATTCTGTAATAAAGCATCGGAACCTGACCCACAAACAGCCAACTTTATGTAATTATAGTCGTGCAGTTGTCAGGACTGAGGACTGAGACAAGGACAGACAAGGACTGAACTCTCAGAGGTATGTGTGTGTGTGTGTATGTGTGTGTTTGTTTCAGAGAGAGACAGAGGGGGAAGAAAAAGTGGTAGGTGGACTATCGCTCACGATGTTTCTGTAAGTTATTAATAGTTTACTCAGAGCGCTGCTTTATCACTTTTCAACCGGCCACCTGAACTCGTGATATTTACTAGTAAGCTTTCCCCGACCCGCCCGACACACAGGTTGTGGGTGGTCCCCTGCATCGGTGCTGCTCCGTATGCTCAAAGCCCTCAAACAGGCAGCGAGAAATTATCTTTGCTATTAATTAAAGGTTTCATCATGCCCAGAAACTCAGGCCCGACCCTACATGAACCAGTCCAAGCTCAATCGAGCCTGATTAAAAACCCTTATTTCCACTGTAATTGGTTACAAGCTAAAGTCTTTTTAGTGCAATATGGACATTTGTGACACTGGGTGCATTCGTAAGGAGCCACTCTGGGTGCCAGAGCACACTCTGGCATGAACTGGACCATTTGTAAATTTGTGGCAAAGTTGGAATACACTGTTAGGTTCAGAGCACCACACTGTTGGAGTGGCAGGGCCTCCTCTGGAGCCCGAGCAGCAAGCACAGTATACAGTGAAAGTGAAAGGTAATACTTTATGAAGTTATATAGAAATAGAACGCTCTAAGGGGGCTTCACATCAAGGACCTGGGCCTGGATCTGGGCACACTTGACCCCAAAGTCTACTACATTTTAGTGTGAACATTCAGTACGTTTACATGACATTAGAGAAAATCGATATATTGGTTTGGTCTGTGACGTAATGGGTCAGCTGAAACAAGGTCCAATACTACCAAGCTGAAAGGGGGGCGCCAACTATCCTAGTGGAGTCGGACATACTTCGGTCAATAAATCGATCCCTCTCCTGTGCTTGTATACTGGGACAAGAACAGTAGTCCAGTACATGGCCTAGTCGAACTATAACCGTAGCTCAACTTAACTGTGCATGTTAACATACTGATTGTGTGCCATACCCAGGCATAGTACGCCAATCTGGAGGCCTCACAATTACACTTAGACACGATACAAATCAATCGTACCCAATATGAAAACACCCTAACGCTGAGAATTGCCGAGAACCTGACTCGATTTAAGCTCCGGGGCTTTTCGGCCGGGCCCAATTGGGTTCAAGCAGAGAATCAAAGCTTTATTATTAATACATACAACTTTCCATAAAGCCTGATCAGCATTAGAGGCCTTCTGAGATTGAATTATGTTTTCTCTTGAGATGAACCTACAGGGTCAAAGACAGAAGGCAGAAAAGAGATGTGGTCGGTTTGTGTGTCAGTGTAAGAACAGGAACAGGGTGTGCCTATTTTGGCTGCATGGCATGCTGACACAGGTAGTCACTCAGAAACGCACATTAAAATCAACAACAAATGGCATAACTGATGCAGATGATGAAAAGTTGACATCTTTAAAGCTCTAAATGGTGGACACAGTACCTCTTCTCGTATTCGTTTCACAGTCTCTCCTTTCTGGAAAAGAGAAAATGAAGGACAGCTTTAAACAGAATCAAATGTGCTTTGTTTGAAACATCACAGTGTCCTCGACCTCTAAGTGAAACCTGCTATTTCAAACCACGAATGTCTGATTGGAATTTAGCAGAACAAATTTCAGCTAGAGTTTCAATGCGCTATGTACTGCGGCGATGTCCCCTGCACTGCTGCCTCAAAAAGATATCAAATACATCTGCGCGTCTGAAGGGGGGCGTACACCTGCTGTAATGGCTGTATATGCAGCGTGTGTGAAGACCTCCTGCCAGCAGGGACAAGAACATTTTGTCAGACATTTTGTGTCACGCCGCAGCATGTCCTCTGCTGGTTTTTAGATTGTTTCTTCTCCTGTCCCCCATTTCCTTTTGGCTTTAGTCCATCCAAGCTGTCACACCTCTGTTCACACCTTCGTGCATCCTCTGATGATTCCTTACAAGAGTATCAAAAACTGTATCATCTCCAACACGCTGGGCTACACTGTTATTTATGTCATATTCTAGGAAGGCTTATTATATGTGGTGCATTGTGATTTGGGTGTCTGTCTTCTATTGAGGAGAAACAGATGAGAGGTTTGCCAAAGAGATGGAGTGGCAAGTTATTAGTCCGAGTGCTGCAGATCAAGTGCCTCTCTCTCTCTGTTGAGCTGCACAGTATGTGCCAAGCTCATCTCTCTTTCTTTCCTCTATTTTCTTTTAGATATTTGATTTCTGCAACACACTGTGGCATCCATTGTGACATCTTTCTTCCCAGCACTCTTTATTTTCTGCATTTATTTCTTTATTTTTGTCCCCGTTCTGTCTTCTATTGATGTCTTTTGTAGGTGTTGTATTACAAAGCGTGATAGCTGGAGCTACTGATGCAGCATAGAGCAGCCAGGCCCATCCTAACAGACGTTCAGAGAGCCCACAAGGGGCCAACGGTAATATGTCTTTGGAGCTCAGTTTCAACAGGAGGCTTGCAGTCAGCGCACTAATGTTTTTGTTTGATGGATTACTTGGTTGCATTATGGGTGGTGGGGGTTGTGGCGAGGTCTTAAGAGGGCTGGTTTAAGGCAATTACATTTAGGATGGGGATATTCAGAACAACAATTGTTTGTTAGAGGGCTTTGTGCTCTGTGCTGATTTCAAAACAGAATCAAGAAGGGGAGGAAAATAATTCCACAAAGGCTTATTATGAATCCACAAGAAAGGCATAAATGAGGTATTTGACTTAAATTGATGGAAAATACATCCAAAATACACAAGATTAGACACAAGCAAAGCATTACAAAACATCAACCTCTGACAAAGGTTTATCATTCCTATTAAAATGCTCTTATACATATGCAGTATTTTATAAAGAGGAACAAAAATTGGAATTCTTACCTTTCCTATGATGCTGCCAACCTCCTAAAATACAAGAAGATAAAGATGATTACATACACTAAATCCACTTTTAAAGGTCCAGTGTGTTGGATTCAGGGGGTTACATTGGCAGAAATGGAATATGATATAAAAAGTCTGTTTTCTTCAGTGTATAAGAAACACTGTGTTTTTGTCATTTTAGAATTAGCAGTTTATATTTACAAAACTGTCAAATATTTTTTGGCGCACACCATTTTTGGCTTTTGTCTGTGCGTACATTTCTAGTATTGATCCTATGCACTGTTTTATAAATGAGACCCCAGGTCTGCTTGTTTTGGAGAGGAAAAGATGTCGATAATTCAGCTCCAGATAACAAATCTAAATCTTAAGTTATCAAAGACAAAAAGTGAGCGCACATTAGCAGGTGCTGGGCCAGCGGCCCATCTGTGACGAGCTGAACAGTGTCCGAAAAACACTGATTTGTAATGTGAAATTGCTGTATTTAGTGTTTTTACTGGTTTTAACCCCCTGGTTTTGTTTGTTCTGGAGAGGAAAAGTTGACCTGGCTCCTGGTTAAAACCTCCTGAACAAAGACTACTGAAGGAATTCTAACCGGGAGTTTGCGCTTTGCACATGTGAGGAGTTTCAGCTGGTTGCAATCTGCAATCCTCACCACTAGATGCCAGTAAATCCCACACACTGCTCCTTTGAAAAGCAAAAACATGTATAATCCATGTAGTAGCATTTTATTATTTATTTATTCCATGCATTTCTGGTAAATATTTTACGAGGTGGTGACAGATTTTATGCTTAAAAAGGCCCCTAAGTTCTGCAGCATGCAATTCAATCATTCAGCAGGAGGCGCGTACCTTCCCATGCATGAGCAGTCGTAGTGTGAGGGTCACTCCCAAGCCCCCGTCTGCAAAGTCCTGCTCACAGTTCATAGTGATGTGGGAGTGGCACGCAGGGAGACGCATGAACAAGGCTCATTCGCTGGTCACACAGTCAGACGAAGGCCAGCGCTCGTTCTCTGGCTCTCCGAGGTCCTTCAGTGCCGCTCTGAGAGGGGAAAAAAATGACTACAGTTAAAATAAATTGTTGATATTTAAAAAAGAATATCCAAGCCGACAAAGAAGTGTGAGAATCAAGTCACAAATATATACATCCATGCTCACACATACTTTATTGTTTGCACCCAAGATATAGCTCATAAACACACATACACACACAGGAAATACAGTGTCATTATTCACTGAACATTATGTGCGACTATTAAACTAATGGCCGTGTTCTAATTCATTTCTCGGAAAGTGTGTGCTTGTGCTGTATCTAACTGCATTGTTGACTGAATGATAATTCCCAGAGATCAAAGGCATTCAGATGAATAGGACAAATCAAAGCCGAAATCAAATACATTTATACCACCGAGAGGTCTCTGAAAGCACACTGGAATCAAGTATCTCTGTGAGGAACTTCTTCATTAGTTAGAGTCGATGTGATATTGATGGTGATTCATAACAAAGTCATAATGAAGACCATTGTGTGTGCAGGATATTGACCAGAAGCACCAGCAGTGTCAGCGATGTTGCATCTCGTCAGAGCTTTGGGGTCCTAACAGACTGTGGGTGGCCATTGATGACTAACACTCTATCTGTGTATCTTCATTAACTGACAAGCGGTTTCCTCTCACAGCGAGTTGAGTGATTTGTGAAATTGGATGCAAAAAAAGGAATTTTCTTTCAGCCGAGCGTGGCGTGAGATTCATGCAAAGTTAATCAAATTCAATTCGAAACAGTTTTCATAAACCTGAAAATGTTTGGAATTTCTTCAGGGACCTGGTTTTTATCTGCTCAATCACAGTCAGGAGGAGTGGGAAAAAAATACTGTTATGGGCAGAATTTAAACGCAGACAGCAAATGAGGAGCGTCTGTGCTGATCGCAGAATGACAATGTGGTATCGGCTACGTGCATGTCAGTAATGTGACATACGATATGATGATTAATGTGTGAGTCACCTGGCTGCTCAGTGTTGGCGTGATGTGTATAATTAGTTCATGGAATCATTCATGTTTCCTCTTGATTTATATTTGCTTACATTCGTCAGCTTGGACAGGGGACGGAGACAGATATATATGCAATGCATAAATATAGCTACTCTGTAGATGCTGTGTGATTAGCAGCACTTAAAGGCAACGAGAGTCTTTGTATTTTCCAGAGGACAGGACCACTGCTTCACATTAGAGCTGCAACTAATAATAATTTTCTTTATTCATTTTATTATGTCAGAAAATTGTCATCACAATATCCCAGAAACCTAAAGTGGAATCTTCAGATGTCTGTTTTTTTTTGTCCAACCAATAGTCCCAAACCCAAACAGATTCAGTTTACTGTCACATAAACTGAAGAAAAGCAGCAAATCCTCACATCTGAGGAGCTGGATCCAGAGAATGTTGGGCATTTTTAATTAAGCAGGACTGAGGCTGCTGGTATACTCTGTCAGAACTGCTTTTTAGATGGTGCAATAGAGAAAACCCGCTCCTTCCACCCTTTCTGATGTCAGATCCTGAGGGGCTCTGTCAGACCGAGTGGGTTAGGTTAGCCACACTGACTCTGAGGAAAACAAGATGAGAAGAGGCCACTGTCTTGGCAGCGCTAACACACACAATAGGAACACTATCTGGGGATAATTAAAGGGTTTTGGATGCATCACCTGGGAACCAATCCACCAGTCCCATGAGGGCCAGCCCTGTGTTCCCCCAAACCTATGTTCCCTCATGAACTTTTTTTCCATTCCAAATCGGGCCCCATGTTCTCTTAGTATCACAGCTGGCCCTGCTGTAACTGGGTTAGGGTTGCCCATGTTATTAAAGTGGCGAAAACATTACCTCATTGGCTGGGGTTGATCTGGGGAACGTAGGGCTGAGGGAACACAGGGTTGTTGGAATACAGGGCTGAGCAAACGTAGGGTTGAGGGAACAAAGTACTGAGAGAATATAGGACTAATGAGAACATAGGGTTGAGGGAACATAGGGCTGATCGAGCATATTACTGAGGGAACAAAGGGCTGAAAGACCATAGCACTGAGGGAACATAGAGCTGAGCAAACATATGGCAGAGGTAACACAGGGTTAAGGGAACATTGGGTTTGACCACAAAACAGGTTGTTTTTTGGCAAGACATCGCTGCTTTTCCAGCAACTTTTTAGCCACCAAACGTAGGTGTTTTATTTTGGACTCATTGCTCTATTTCCTGTTGGGATCATGCCGTGAAAAGTGGTTGTTTTTACAGAGACATCACTGCGTTTCCTTTTTCTGACCATAACTGTTCTTTGTGCCTAAACGTAACCACACATTGACCACAGCGTTTTTGAATAATGAAGTTTTAAAATACCCACTACATAATAATGTACAAATGTAATGCATCTGTTAGAGATGCACAAAAATATCGGCACATCATCAGTATTGGCCAACATCAGCTTCAAAATCAGAACTGGTCCACATGCTTTTTCTTATTTGGGACAATGAATGAATATTACGTAAACTTAAAAGGATTGTATTTCATGTCTCCATCTGCTCGTAGGCCATCACGATAAGAGTATACATGAATTGTATGATGTTAATTTCACAATAGAGGATACTTGATGATCACTAAAATTAGATGGGGAAGAAAGTGGATATATTTATATCTGTAGCAGTGAATATTCAAAGCTTATTCAGAGCTGTCCCAGCAAAGTCACACTAACACTGAGATGGGTCGACTCTGTTGTTAAACAGCTAATTAACAGTTGATAAGCAGTGTGATGCTAACAGTTAGCCTTGTCACTGTGTGTGTGTGTGTGTGTGTGTGTGTGTGTGTGTGTGTGTGTGTGTGTGTGTGTGTGGGTGGACTCTCAGCAACTGACCCCAGCATGGAGTGAAGCTTTCATGATAAACAGAGTGAGAGAAAGACAGAGGGCCAAGGAGAGGCTGAGCAAATCAATACACTGCGCCCAGCTCTAGTTAGTTAGTTATTTTATTGACACAAACAAATAAATATTTGGGTCCAAACAATACACCAAATATTATTAAACAATAAATCCATAGTAAGGGTAATACATTTAGCAGCACAGAGTCCCATCGTTCAGTAGAGACTTGCTGGTGCTCCAGAAACGCAAGACATGCATCTAACATGACTATATATTTTCTATCAGTGTCCACAAAGAGTGAGCTCGGCTCAGTAGAGTCATGTCCATATTCCTCATGGATATCCTCTGTGCAAGGGAACATGAGTATGTGTTTTTCATTTTGTGTGCTCACAGCAGCTACACTGAAATAAGATTTTACCCATTTGAAATAGTAATGCTGATATTGTGGTGGGAAACACTGAGATTTATATTGATTTACAATTTCTTTTTTGTAATTTCTCCACAAAAAAAAAGAACAAACAAATATTTAAATCCCAAAATTGAAACAGACAAACTAATATCTATCTATCTATCTATCTATCTATCTATATATATATATATATATATATATGTATAGTTGAATATTTGGGTCGAGCCCTAATTGACTTACTGCTTTAGCTCTGCTTTCAATGCCTTAATAAAAAAAACATTGATTTTAATGCATCTTTTCAGATATTTGAGATATCAGAGAAACCCTTTATCGTCATGGCTCACGATTTTAACACTCATATTCAGTAACAACACAATAACAGACTCTGCTCTTTGACTCATCAAGGCCATTTGTTTGTCTGCCAAGTGAATTCCAACCAGCCTACAGATCCGCTGTGCACCAGCCCACTGCTGCAATCCTACTGACGCCGCCTGGCATATGTGTGTGTCTTTTCTAAATCTGCATGCTGTCTGTAGATTTGGTGAGCTATGTGAGGAGATCATGTTTAATAAATGGGTGTTATTTTAGATGAGATCCGATTCCTGAGAGACTTGTTGTAGGCAGGTTTATTGCTTTTGCTCAGTGCACAAGGCCATTGCTGCTTCGCTGATTTATTCATGCACTGGATGTTTGCAAAGACACGTTATAATGCTCACTTCTTAAGATCCCACAGAGCTTGACTGTCTGTGTGGGCTTTATATTCCCCTCCATGGCCACGGTGCAGTCTGACACGCCAGCCCGTCAAAATGTAGTAGTAAGTGGAGCAAAGTGTCATTTTCCTGGATTAGATTGCACCAAATCAAACTTCCCCTGCTTTTTTTTAAAGAGGTGCTCATTTCATTGACTTACAAAGCTATTAGTTAGACGCTCATCTCCATACAATTTCCATAAATATCAAACAAAGCCCTGGGGGTTGACTGGAGATAAACAAAAATGGGAACATTTTGCTTGCTGTTAGCTACAGATGACTTTAAGCTTGATCGATGCATCCTGAACACGTGTTATCACAGAGCACATTTGTGCAACTTGTGGGCTAACTTCATTATGTTTAGGCACTGAAGGGCATGGCTAAAATGTTAGCACTTTATTGCATTAGGAGCTAATGGTTGGAGGGATCATTATGTGCTGCTCTGTGGGTTGATAACAAGGCATGTGCTCTGTGTCTGTGTGAGGGCGGGGAGTCTCTGAACTCCCTCATTTCCAGAGTCCCAAGCAGCAGCAGCAGCGTTCCAGGATGAACAGAGCCCCTCTGTTCTAAATTAGACCTGGTAACTCAGAACAAGGAATTAGCAAAGTGCAGACTGCAGTGCCAGGCTGCCAAAATACAGTCAGAACAGGAGAGAGAGGCGGAGAGCAAATCCACTGTCCTGCTCCTCTGTCACTGACTGTGTAACCTTGGTCCTGCTCTGCCTGACTGAATCCAGTATGCAGGAGCTCCTTGTTATGAGTCACTGTGTGTGTTCATCTTTATATACACTGAATTAGGCATGACTTTGTGAAGCCAAATGACTGACACAAAAACAAATGGCCAGAAGAGGCAAGTGGTCAGTCTGCTGTTGACTAATTAAAAATAAGTTTAAACAATATTAAAGGAGAATTACTTTTTATTCCAATTTGGGTTTCTTTATTTCCCACATCGTTTCTTTTCTTAACATTACACAGTTAAGCCACATTATCTAAACTAGAGCTACACTCTTTATTCCTTCTTTTTTTTTGTCATCATGACGGGAAATAATGCGATACATATCATTAAAGACTGTGATGCACTCAGGGATTTTTTGACTTAGTTAAAAAAGCATTTTAGTTGAAAGCTGCACTTTAAAATGTAGATGTTATTCTTTTTATTTATTGGTGCCTTTTACGTCGAGTTCAATGCTCAGTTTGTTCAGTAAAAGAATGTTGGAAATAATTTCCCTTCATTTTAATTCAACAAGCAATTTGTTGTATCTTAGCAGTTTACTGAAAGCAACAATAAGGCAGAACTGAGTACACTTTAATATCAGTTTATTAATCACAAGTACTGTCATTGTCACAATATTCAACGTTAGTTTATATAACATATTTTCCTCATACCGTGCAGGCTTGCATCTCCCTGTTTTCTACACTCAAGGAAAACATTTGTGCTGAAAAGATAAAGCAATTAATTTATTAAAAGAAAATTAATCTGCAATGATATTGAGAATTGATTAAAGGTATTGTATACTATGCAGTGATAGAGATATTGCTGGCATATGTAAAGGGGAAAGCAAACCCCAGATTTCGCCTCGCTAGATTTTTGTTTTTATTTTGCTGTGTCCGTGATTCTGTAGCTTCCCCTTTGATGCATGCTGCTTATGCCTGCTTCCTTTTTATAAAGTCCTGAACTCACCTGCGCGCTGTGCCCACGAATGTCCTAACTCCTGAACACAGCACAATAAGAAGATTCGGCAGAGAGCAGAATCTCTGCAGATAAATACACCCCCACACACCTTTGGTGGGTCAAAAGTGATGATTGATTACTTCTGTATGAGTCTACACATTCTTTTTTGGGGAAAATCCTGCATACCAGTAGTATAACTTAATTGTTTTGGTCATTTTTTAATCAAAAATGCCAGAAATTTCCCGCTTCTTAAATGTGAGGATTTGCTGCTTTTCTTTGTGATATGTTACAGGAAATGAAATAGCTTCAACTTTTGGACTGTTGGTCAGACAAAACATGATATTTAAAGACATCATGGATTCTGACAAACTGGAATATGTGTTTTTTAAACTACTTTTGTATGTTCCATAATCACGTGATTAATCGGTAATGACAAATAATCATTAGTTACAGCTCTTAAAAGAAAAATACCAAATATAAACAAACAAAGAGCACAGTCCACTTGAAATTCTCTCTTCAAAAGATACATAAAACTATTGTGTGAGCTTTACTGATATCAGAAACTATTCATATAGAGTATATATAACATAACATAAACAATTGACCAGATATAAGTATGTGCTTGTCTGGCTAAATTAGGGCTGAGCAATATATCTATGTTATATCAATATCATGAAATTAAACTAGATATCGTCTCAGATTTTAGATATTATAAGTGTTTTCTTACAATAGTCAACATTACAATATTGTCATAACATCAACATTGAGGTGTTTGGTTAAAAATATCCTGATATTGCCCAAGGCTCAGTGTTATAATTACAGATAGGAATCAGGCCAGGAACAAAAATAAGACCTGGTTTATTACCAAAAGATGCAGTAAACCAGAGTTATTCTTTAAGATATTGAAAGTATTGTTTTCTTGGTCCTATTTCCATGATGCACACATCAAAGATGTCACGGATAAAAGCAGCCGACATACATCCCTTGACAGCCGCCAGCAATAGTTTTTTCTTGCCGTGTTTTCGGGAGCATCCACTCCAGAGAGTGTGTCGAGATGAAAAGGATGTTGTACAACCCGCTTGTCTAGAGGACTGGACACCTGTTCTGAGACAACCATGTCCCTCACACAACCGGCAAACAGACGGCTGTGGGCTAGCTTACAGGAAATGAAGAAGGAATGAGGACATGCCTGGTCTCCATGGTGAAAGACAGAAACAGGGTTCCCTTCTGCATATAGTACATACAGGGGTCGGGGGTATTGAGTGTCTGCTCGATAAACACACGGAGGCAGAGAGGATAGGGTGTCCCCCCCCCGGGTGGGCACGCATACAGCAGTAAGTGAGAGGGTGTCAACGTGTGTACACGCGCATGGCAAGGGCAGGAGG
The DNA here is from genome assembly GCA_019142605.1 of Cephalopholis sonnerati. Classification (NCBI taxonomy): domain Eukaryota; kingdom Metazoa; phylum Chordata; class Actinopteri; order Perciformes; family Serranidae; genus Cephalopholis; species Cephalopholis sonnerati. The sequence continues at coordinate 115,366 of JAGQAX010000095.1, forward strand.
TGAGAGACCATTCACACACATGGAGACAGCCACATTCACAGGTCTGTGTGCACCAAAACAAACCCTCATACAGCTGCTGGGATGAAAGAAGGCAACAATTCACACACACACACACACACACACATAGGCGGAAATTGTCCCGTTGAAACACAGGAGCAAACAGGCTTTGATCTGCTCAGAAGTTCCACAGGAGGACTTCTCCTGCGTCTGTCTGTCATGAGCAAACTCACAGTGCTGCCATGTTTGAGTACATGGGATGACACAATGAGAGCGTCACCTCCTAAATGATGAAAAATTCCAAACAGTACAAGAGAGAGAGGCCTCCACAGGCTCCCCCTCACCAGTGGTCAGCCAGTTGGAGTCTCCTCCAAACTTAAATGAGATCCTAAGGGAACAAACGTGTGCACACAAGAACAAACACAAGAGAACAAACACATGTAAACAAACCATTTGGAGTGTCTATCTATGAATTTGACTACGCACTGTATCCGGGAGTGTGTGTGTGGAAGCTCCAAACAGCAGAGAGTATTGGACTAACACAGCTAATGACTGCACATTTAAGAGAATACTTACATTTCAGCAGAATTACGGCTTGATGCAGAGGCTTGTTGATTAAATGAACTCAATTCCATGTGAATGAAATATTCACAGAGGGGTCTGCATGTTTGGATTAGCTTTAACAGCATCGCAGCCATAAGTCATGCTGGGACTCATCAGTAATATTGCTTTATGAGCCGAGCTGCATAGCAGAGACGACTTTATGTGCAACCTAAAATGCCTGTGGAAATGAAGCGCACCTTAAAGGGCCAGTTCAACCCAAAATCAGGTTTACATATTTTTCCTCTCAGCTGCAGTCCTCTAATGCATTAATTATGACATCACAAAGTAATGTTTTTAATGTTTGTTTTTACCTCTAATCAAGTAAAATAAATATTATTTTGAAGGAATCACGCATCTGTCCACTGCAGCGGACATCACCAGTATTAAAAGTGATTCTATGGAACTCACACATTTATTTTTTCAGTACTACATTGACTTCCATTAAACTGAACTGAAGCCAACATGAAGTGCCAAAAGCTGCAGTTCTTTGAATGGCCACTTGAGGCTGGCTCCAGGAGTCAGTCAATCTCCATAGACCTCCATGTTAAAATGCTCAACATTATGACCGAAATAAAACCTGTTTACAGCCTTGTACAAAAAGCAGTTTTGGTCTCTATCGCTCATTCATTCATGACAGCTGTAATTTTTATATAACTGACTCATTTACATGTTATTTAGGCATAAAGTTATGCATAATTAAGGGTGTGGCCCCTGTGAGTGACAGGTAGGTGCCCTCTGTTGACAAGTCACTACCACGGCGACAACACTGGTTAGGTAACATAACCAGGGTATGACCCCAGATTCATAGAGTAGAGGCAAAGCTGTAGCTGTTGATATTTTGGTGTGTTTTCATTCCATGAAAATTTATTGTAATGTTTTGGATGCATAAAAAAGTCTTGTTCAGTGTTTGTTTGTACCTTAAGATCCACTAAGAGGTTGGATGTTGCATTTTTCTGGCAAAAACATTTTGTTTTTATAGTTTTTAAGGCTGTTTCTTGCAAAAATTAGCTGCACATTTTGGCAGCTGTGGCTCAGAGGTAGAGCGGGTTGTCCATTAATTGGAAGATCAGTTTATTAAGGTTGAAAAGTTACACATGATTAAGGGCGGGTCGGCTTGAGATACAGGCTGTCTACAAGTCATCACTTCAGGTGGATCTCAGTCAAATACACCCCTCGTTCCTCCTCATCTTCACCCTCTCTTCCAAACATGGTCACTTCTGACTCCAAAAAATCAGAGTGGCTACGTCCATTATTTTTATACTGTCTGTGATTAAAACCAAAACTCTGACAGAAAACTGTGTGTTCAGGGAAGACAACATGGGTAATACTGTAGTAAGAAGCTGATGGAGAAGATATATTTTCTGGGGGTTTGAGTTTAATTTTGAAAAAATATGTAATTGCGATTATTTTGACTGATTGTGCAATTGCGATTTGTTTATCCTCACTTTCATTGAAAAGCATATAAAAATTATTCTGGTCTGATTTTTGCAGGGATCTGTACCAAACAAGGATGTTTACTGCAGTCTGTAGTGTGTGGTGTGTAGGCCATATGGTGTGTGGGTAGCAAGACAATATTTAACTTAAAATGGTGTTTTGACACACATTCATGGTTCACAAATATCGCACCTCTGCGATTTGAAATTGCAGTAGGCCATATTGCAATTTCAATTAAATTTTTAAGCTTTATTATAGGACACGTTAAGACCTAAAAGCTCTTGTTTTAAGTATGGAAAGGGTTCTTCACCATGGCTGCACATCCACGATCTCTCCACTGAGACGAGAGAGAGAAAAGAAAAGAGACAGGAGGAGAGGGCTTCAGCTGTGGAACAGGAGAGGCTTGAAATTAAAGAGCAGTGTTTCATCTCTCAGCGTGTCTGTCTCAGCTCTGTCACATATAATGGGAGGGGTCAGCCCCCGGGGCAGAGGGGACTGTCCTCTCCTATCAGCCGCCGGCTTCATCTGGTGTTAAAGCATAACCGTGTCAGCCTGCAGTGCGAGCCGCCTGTCAACCACAGGGCCCCAGAGAGGGTTATCAGACCCCTGGGCTGCCTGCTGCTCCTGGAGCCAGCTCGGCTTCTCTGCAGCAGAGCGGAGGCCAACAGCCGCGCTCACTGCAGCCACTGCACCTAAATGTGGGCTGATAAGATTACCCCCAAAGCACTGTCTTTTTAATCTATCATCTGAGGCATTTTTAAAGGGTGAATAAAACAACAAGATTCGCTGCAGATTGTATAAACAAATCTGCTGAACAGTTGCAATGAAAGTTTCTAATTCAAAGTGCTTTGACAAAATCACTGATAGAGGAATTTCTAAGCATCTTCCAAAACTGTGTGGGATTTCTGGCTGACATGATGAATTTGGAGCGCCATCGAGTTGGTTTTTATTTATAACAAAATACTGTAATATCTCCCTCATCCTCCAAACATATTTCTGACTTTATCAGAACTAAAAGTCTCTTATCTTTACACAAAGGCAGATTATTTCTCTCCATCATAACAACTGTCACTGCACATTCTGCATGTGACGACAGCTCATGAGCCACAAATTATTTGCAGAAACAGTTACATTTGCAAAGTCTGTCATATCTCAAAGTGGCACGGATCAATACTTTGAGTACTTGTTCTTGTCACGGCAATTTACAATCATGTCAGTCTGGCTGTGGAATCTGCATAACTATGAGTGAATCCAATAGCTAATGAACAGGAGCATAATTGACACTCCATTATGGCGGTCTACCCTAAGCCATCAGTTTGTGTGACTGTCGGGATGGAGCGGTATTTAGTTAGCTCTGACTCGATGGTTATTAATAAGAGAATACCCTTGAAAGAACATGGCCACTGTGTGAGAAACATACATTGATCAAGAGTTGTTTTCACAAAGGATCCCGTCTCCTCATTAGGTAAACCCCAGTTTCTTCCTCCCTCTCATTATTGCCAGCGGGGATGAAAACAACACAAACACACAGATAATGAACCTTACGGGGCCGTGTGTTTCTGGGCTGTCAATTGTTATCTCCCAAGTGGCGGCTGGTTCCAGACACACAGTGACACCGTCTGAGCCTTTATTTACACTGGCTTTAGTTAGCATGGGGCCAGTGTGGCCCAAGCCAATACACCGCACACTTGTCATCTGGCTGTCCTTATCTCAGTTTAGTGCTAATAATAACTTTCACTACTGATTAATCTGCAGATTATTTTCTCTTGGAATCGTTTGGTTTGTGAAATATCAGAAAATATTAGAATTAATCTTCATATTTCCTATTTTATCCAACACTCAGTCCAAAATTCAAATACACATCTGTGCAGGTCAAACTGATGAATGTAAGCGGAGGGCTGTACCCAAGTCGGAAATATGTCAATGAAATCAGATCTCACTGTTAAACACAAATATTTGAACAGACTTCACTTGTTTTTTGTGATCTGTCATTATTCTCTACAAGCTTTGCCATTTTTCTCATAGCCTTTCAAGATATTTTCCTGGGTATCGTGTCCCATGTCACTGTGTTTTTGTCAACTTGTCATTTTTTCCTCATTGTCTATTTGTAGTACCTGTCATGCCATTGCATGGGTCATATGATGGCACCCTATCGGTTCCTGCCACTATATACATGGGGCCATACCTGAGTTGTATTTTTTGAAAGCCCTGCCGAAGACCTGCAGTGTTTGAATCATGTTGGTTCTTTTATCGATTTAGCCACTACAATAAAGGCTTTTTAATATTTCCTACCATGTTTTTCTGTATATTTTTTGTCTGGAGTGCCTGGATTGGCTTCCTGTCAACAAATATTCAACTATTTGTTACCTTTTTCCCACAAAGACTGTTTCAAGACGTCTTTTGGTGGCAAGGAAACTACGTCGTTGTTCCACTTAGACTTCCAGTCAAGCAACTGCTGCACAATAACAGTACATGAAACACTGAACTTTAGTCCTCCTGAGCTGAAATACACACTGTGGGAAATGGAAACATTAGTTTTAGGACTCTGCATCTCAACAGTAGGTTGTTCCCTTTCACAAGATACAAACTTGATGTCAGAAATAAGAGTCAATCGCTTCCCTAAAGATTCCCTAAAGGGTCTGTAGCGCTCATTTCATCACCAGTAATTTCTGCAGTGTTTTAGAGAGTTAAAATAGGACAGACACATACAAATACAAACTCTCCTCTCTCCCTGTGTAGACTGTTGGAAAGCAAGCATTAACTTTTTCAAGCAAACAATGCAAAGGACTACAGACCTGGAGTTTCTCGATGGTGTCCAGTTCTTTCTTTTGACCGCTGCAATCCACACTGCGCTGGTTTGTTTCTTTAGGGAAATATCACACCTTTATTTCTGACTTGTACCTTTTTGAAGAGAACAACCTACTATTGAGCAGCAAGATCCTCAAACTAATTTAGACATTTCCCACAGTGAGTATTTCAGTTCAGGAGGACTAAATTTTAGCGCTTCATAAGTTGTTTTTGTGCAGTAGTGGCTGGGGCTGGAAGTCTAAATGGAACAACACTGTCTTTTCCTAGGTGCTGCAAGACAACTTGAAAATGTCTATAGAGTTTAGGAGTTTGAACGGAGTTTGGCAGGACGTTCAGGATGACAGCAACGGTCACGTAATATAGTAAAGAAGCCAAGTTAGCCCTCCAGGCTAATGAGCACTAACTTCACTAATGACGGATTGAAAATGTGCAACAACAAACAGTGCACAGCGCTGTGTGTTTATGGATTACAGAAATTTTTACTTTTTTACATGCTCAGCACATTTTAATAATACAGAGACAATACTGATAATTGCGATTATTTAGGTGATCTTAGTCATGATATAAAATCTTCATAAAGTTTCCTCTCTACTGCACACAACACCAGCCTCAGGTAGCTAGTGGTTAACAGATGGACTACCGTGAGGCTGAGTATCATGGAAGAAAAGTAAAAAATAGAAAAAATAAATTACTGCAAAACTCCAAATAATAGCCCAGGCTATTATTTGCTTAAATTACTGTGCTCAATGGACCTATATTTGGGACAGGCCTTAATTCCTTTCACACAAAACAGTTGCTCAGTAAACATTGGGAAATAAAATCCAATTTTTTATTTAAACCAGAATGAATATTACTTGTTTAAAAATTAGGCCTCAGATAATATATGAGTTAGGAATCATTAATTTGATCTAGCTCCAACAGACAGAGCATCAGAGAGACAGTGAGTTATGGCACTTGATTACGGCACCCGGCATACCGACACAACCCCACTTCATTCTGTTAAAACAATACACACAACTTAAATTAATTTTCATGAAAAATCCTTTTGATTCTTTTGATCTGAGGACCTTTACGTACTAAGGGAGTATGAGAATAATTCTTTGGTGCTCATGGTGTTAGCAAAATGAACAGATTGAATTATTGAGTATCTAACCAAGCTAATAATATGTAGCATTTCCATACTGATGAAAGTTTGAACATTTATTTTTGTATGCACAGTCTAAACAGCTAACTAATGTTGGCTCAAGTGGGTAGCAAAAAGAACTTCTATAAAAATGAACTGTTTGACAACCAGACCAGGCTTCTAATTGAGACAGGCCTTTATTGGTCAAAATGTGTAGCCACACCAGGCTAGTAAAAGGGACTGGGTGTTTAATAGGGACTAGGCTTTTAAGTGCAGTTTTACAGTGAACAAATAAATAGTGTAGTTTTCTTTTTTTTTTTTTGTCCGTATGAAAAGATTCAAAATGAACACTGTAGCTGGACTATTAATGAACACATTATTCTAACAGAATTATAGAAATGATTCTGTCCCAAGCTCTTTGATCCTTATGAGCAGCTGATCTCTGTAACAGATTTCCACCATCATGTGTGACAGAGAAAAGCAGCAAACTATCACATTTAAGAAGCTCAAAGCAAAGAGATATCTGGCTTGTTTTGTTTGAAAAGTGACTGAAGCGATTAGCTGATTACCAGAATGACAATTGATTATTTGACTATTTAGCCATTCGTTGCAGCTCTGTCTCTGTCTCTGGTAAATAAGTCTTTTTCATATTGTAGATCTCTTTCAGTAAATTTAGGAGAATCTCTAACTGGCTTTGTACGTCACGTGCTGCAGTGCTGTTTTCATTCGATTATACAGTTTGACTTCTGCAGAGTGTTTATCCCTCTGGACTCGACACTGGAATTTTCTGGTCATTTGCCTTGCCTTGACTTACAATGGCATGCTTCTTATTATTAGAGAGCTTCTATTAGGACCATATATCATTCTGAATGGTTTTTTTGGCATGGCGGAGAATACACTTTGGCAGGGTATTAACTCTAGCTTTTATCCCATCCCTCTTGCAGGATGAAGGTCACTCTCTCTATCTGCAAAATGACTTTCCTCTCTTCTCTTTCATCCCTGCTTCCCTCCCATCCTCCACACCAGGGCATGAGTCAGAGAATCTGACACCTCAGAGGAGAGAGGAAAGGAGAGGAGAGGGAGGAGAAGAGTAGAGGGAAAGAGAGAAGGGAGACGAATTGAGAAGGAAAAGGGGGAGCGATGGGGACAGTTGGAGGGAAGAGAGACGAGCTGATCGATATCTCAGAGAAACAAGTAACCTGAGAGGATGTGGACTGGCCCTGCTTCCTTTGACGTACAAGACACTGTATTAAAGACGGCAATTAAATTAATCAAAGCACAGATGGTGCAGGAGTCCTTGCTCCGATTTACTGTACAGTATCCTTCATAGTGCCGTACAGTATGGCTGCAAAGTCATATTGTTTACAGCATCGCTGCGCTTAGGTTAGCCGAGCTGCTGGTGTGTTGTTTGGTATACAACGGTACCCGTGCACGTTGAGCTGAAACTACATATTACATAAGCTCCTCAACAAACCGAGCACAAACCCAAAAATAGTGCAGTCCCTGTTAAATATTTCAGGCACTCGGCAGCTGAAGAGGGGGATAAAAGGCTTCTCTCCTTCTTGGTCGCAATACAAAAACAGACACACACACACTGATGCAGATGGCCAATTGAAAGAAAACCTCCATTTAGTATACTGTAGAGCAAAGCGGATTACTGTCACGAAGGCAGTCTTTTAGCTCATTCGCTTGATATACAGCACTTACTCACTGGAGTGGCGTACTTAGCACACACCTATCCGTATTTCTCGAGTCGCTTCTCTGTACAGTACAGACGGCATGAAAGCTGCTCTTTGAGGGTAACTTCTGAACTAAATAAATCACGCTCATGAGACTCTTTTGCGAGACACAACAGGAGAGTCACGGGGCCTGCTGGGTCAATCTTTGGAGCTCAACACAGAGCTATCTTTTCATAGCAGGGACAGCCCGCGGCTCTGTCAGACAGTGGGGTCAGTCTTAAGAGCAGCGGCGAGGGTCACATTCTGTTTCAGAAGAAAGGCTCTCTTCATGAGCAGAACAAGAAGTCCCAAAACAAAGGAATCTACACTGTTTATCTGCATGCAACCATCACAAATCAATAAGCATTCATGTGATTTTTGTACTGCGCACAGCCTACTTCATGGTAAGGATAATGAAGTGAAATCTATTGCAATCGACAAAGCTGGAGGAGAGGGAGACGAGCCTCAAGAGTCGGCAGTTATTAGATAGCGACAAGCACAGGTTAATTGCTCAAATGCAGGTTAATTGCTACAGGGGATTTGTCTCAAATATTGGAGAGGAAATTAATTTGTATCACAACAACGCTCCTGTGACAACAACATCTAAATTAACGCCTGAGTGAAGATGATGATACTGACTTGCCTCGTAAAAAGTCCAGAAGCACTGCAAGTTATTACAGGCCTGTAAGTCGACATTTTGTAGATGGAGAACAGAAATTATTTAGGACTAATAAGATATTTTCATGATTGGAAATGGAATGTAATATAGTAAGTATATTTTCTTTAGTGTCTACGTGAATATAAGAATCATTGTGTTTTTGTTACCTTAGAATGAGCTGTTTGCATCTATACAGGGAGCCGGTCCTCATCTACAGAGATCGCTGTGTTGCACCGCCATGTTTCTACAGTAGTCTAGAATAAACAAACCAAACACTGGCTGTAGATGGGGTCATTTGCTTTTCACATCATATACTGTAATTAGCAGCCCCTCTGCCATGAGAGTTTTGGAAAATTGCTGATTTTTTTTTTTAACACAAAACTGCTTTATTCAGTGTTTTCACTGGTTTAAATCACCGGGTCCTGATCTCAGCAGATAATTCAGCTTCTGGTAAAAAACCTCCTGAATGTCTAGGTCTTATATTATCAGAGCGAAAAAGGTGAGCACACATTAGCAGGTGCTAATTTAGCAGCCGTGTCCAACATGCCAAGCAGCGAAGGAGAAACACTGATTGTTTTTACTGGTACCAACTTAAACTTCTCCTGGTTAGAAATCTCTCAGTGTTGTTGTTCAGCAGGTTTTTACTGGAAGCCAAATTATCCACAGACGTCTCTTCTTCTCCAAAACAAACAGACCAGGATCCATACTAAAAATGAACTTACAGACAAAAGCCAAAAATGGCGTGGGCCAAAAAAATATTCGCCAATTTCTACAATCAAGCCTCCACCTCACCATCTGCATCGCAAACTTCCTGTCTCCAAAATGTTTGTAAGCATGGGTCAACGTTTCTCCCATCAAGTCTGCTTTTATGTATCGCAACTTTTCCATGGGAAGTGGTGCACACCTCTGTCAGGACTCATTTTGTGTGTACGCAGTGTTCATAAATGAGACCCCTGGTGATTAAAACTGGTGAGAATACTGAAAAAAAAAAAACAGTTTCACATTAGAAATCAGTGTTTGTTTGACGCCGTTTGGTTTGTCGCAGACATCCCACTTGCCGAGCACCAGCTAATGTGTGCTCACCTTTTTTCTCTGATACCTTAAGATCAAGATGTTCAGGAGGTTTTTACTGGGAGCTGAATCATCCACAGAGGTCTCCTCCTCTCCACAACAAAGGGACCTGGTGATTTTAATTGATACAAACACTAAATGAAGCATAAATCTGTGTTTTTCAACGCTGTTGAGGGGCCGCTAAATACAGTATACGACTTGAAAACGTGAAAACAAATGGCCCTATCTAGAGCCAGTGTTTGGTTTGTCCGTTCTGGGCTACTGTAGAAACATGGTGGTAAAACATGGAACTCTGTGGATGAGGACCCGCTCCTTATGTAAATATAAACAGCTGGTCCTAAGGTAACAAAAGCACGATTTTTATTTTCAGGTGACTGTACACTAAAGGAACCAAACTTATTATATTATATTCCATTTCTGCCTATTTACCCCCTAAACCCTACACACTGGACTTTTAAGTAATCAAGCCAATGAAAAATGTTTGAAGACGTTTTGTCAATGGAAACAGTTCCGCTCCCCTGTGTTGTTAATGACTAAAAGCTCTTCCTGTCCTCTTCTCGTCAGTAAAAGGTGATTGAATATCCATGATCTCTCTCTGCAGAACAGTTTAATAGAGTAAAGCTGCTGCACCGGGCTGCAATTACTTGATGACTGCAAACTAAAACTAAGCATTGTGTCTGTTTCGCCCTCCCCGCCTTCAGTCCGCAAGAACAGCATCTTAGTAGATGAGAAGGATTATTGGCAGTTCCCAGACGTTGGAGCAGCACGTGTCAGGTCTGGCTTCTGTTATTTATGAAGCCTCTCGGCCCCAGCCCTCACTCTGCAGCAGAGATGCAGGTGGGGTTTCATTATTGAAGATGCTCTTCCACTTCTTATTAGATCTCCGACTCTCAGAGTGCATTAAGGAATTGCATTTGGACAGAGAGTCAGCAATACATGACGGTCTGTCTTTGTGCCCCCTGGAGCTCCTCTAAAAGATGTGTGTGCCTCACACATCAGCCAGATTGTGTGTCCTATTCCCTGTTGAGGAATAAATAGTGTGCATGTACTCAAGCAGACGCCCCCATCACCACACACACACACACACACACACAAGAGAAAATTCTGTTCTTTATTGATCTCCATTTTGTGCTTGGCAAAATAAATCTGAATCATGTTCTCCTACTTCTCCAGTAAAATAGTCATACAATGCATTACACCTAAATGAATTCTCCCACAAACAGCTTACAGTTACACCCATAAGTGATGTGCAATTCTCCAATTGTGTCCTATTTCTCTCCACTGTTTGTTTGAGCGGCGCACACATGCAAGATTCATGAGCGTCTCCAGGCAGCAAGGAGCATGATTTCCTGAATCAATCAGCTGGTCTGCTATCAGCTGCTTTTTTTATTGATTCCTTTGAAGTGAAGATGATCAGTCGCTTGAATTTCACAAAGTGGATAAATTTAGGCCAGGATGTGCAAAACATGTGAGTGATATTAAAGCTGGAAGTGGAAACAGTGGACAGATTTTCATTCCAATCTCAGAGAAACATCAAGACTAATTTGTATTGAAGCCTGATTGTTAATTAAGATGTTGACGAGTCTGTTTGTGCTAAATGAAAATAATTCTTCAAATGACTACTGACTGTGACTGCCTGGCAAACAAAACTGGAAATATTTGGAAACTGTGGACAAATTACTGTCTGTTAAAGAGCGTGTTGGTGTACTAAACTGCCAAATGTGACTCTTAGAACTAATGCATGTCCAGCCAAATAGCATCTGCCCTGGGTTTTGGTTTTCATTTGGGTCAGCTTATCAAGACAGTTTTTCTACCCCAGTGTAAGACTAATGCAATTAGGCATCTTGGTGAATAATGGTGCTGTCACACACACTCGCTGCCTCAGCACCAAGCAGGCGCCCACAGTACCGGACTTGTTGAGAATGATCTTTGTGTTCAGGACTGGCCTGGCCAACGGGGTCCACTTTCATTATCATAAAACCGTCAACACACAAGAGACCAATTGTCTCCTTGGTCTCACTGTGTCCCCTGCTCATCTGGCGACTTTGTGCCATATGCTGGATTTAACAACCTCAGTCACTTTATGGCTTCATTAATTCAGCTCGTGTGAATCTAGAAATCCAGGACAACATTTCATCCTCCACTCATATAAGTAAAAACATTGGATACTGTTGTGATTTAGAAGGACAGGAAGAATTTAAATAGTTAAAAGGGCCTGATTCTTGCTTTAATTCGGTGCGTGCTCATGAGGAGGACTTTGTAGGTTAAATTAAAAACACATGCCTCTCTGTTTGGTGTGAATCGAGGGATAAAGCACTAAATATGACTGTGGATAGCGATCAAGAATGTCACCCACTGGATGAGAGCTGTTTCAAGTTAGAGAATTGGGAACATGCTGTCCAAAAATGTGCCTTTTCTGAAATAATCTGAGCCACTTACCTGTTCTCATGTAAAAGGTCGCAGGCTGCAGTTCCCACTAAAGTATCCCCATGGATGTGTGTTGTACCCGGGCTTTGTATCCACATAGAGTCCAATGACGCGGACGTGTAGTGCGGACTGTCCTCCCGGTGTGTCAGCAGACTGGAGTGCAGGGCGCCTGTGCGCTGAGGAGGGGAGAGACACACACTGAGAGATGCAGGCGGCGACCACCCCGCTCACCCTGATCACCATTAACCGAGGGCAGCTCGTGGGAGAGAACCGAGTGCTCTCTGGGTAAAAAAAAAAGTCCCTGTGGCTCAGCTGCCTCCGGTATGTTTGTATCCCCGCCTCGGCCGGTGTGGTGTGATCCTGTCCCCACAGGACCTCTGCTGGGAGCGCAGCGCGCTTCTTCTCCCTGTGCGTCGCAGCGCAGATTGACACATTCAGGATCACTGAGCCTGTGCGCGGTGTGAAATCATGCCATGACCGGGGAAATTACATCTGCGGAATCAATCAGACTGCTCGGAAATCTGCGTATCTTGTCTCAATCATAGAGAGTGTTTTAATGGAGAAATTGACAGTACCTACCGGGATGTCAATTTAAGGCCGTTTATAAAACACCAATGCTTCTGTTAATATAGCTACACATAATTTACCATATATTTACCAGCTATATACCCTTTCAAACTCCAATTATCTGCAAATTAAATACCACAAACCTTTTGAGACACTGTCACAGGGTTAACTGTTCAGCTACAGGCCAACAAAACATGAAGCTCCAACACAAATCTGGAGCCAAAGATGCAAAAATCATCCGCTCAATCAAAGTCGGTTATGCAAATATAAAATTAGGCATTTTCTTTTGAAGTTTGTAGTGTTAAAAACATCAGTAACTTTCTCTCACGTAGCGCCATCTAGTGCATTTATCCGGATGTTGCAATAGGGCCATCATATCCTCCTGAGACCTGCAAGAAAAAAAAACCTTATATAATAAGATTAGATATAATTAGATTTTTTCTCATCGATAATCTGAATAATTGCGATGTAAGAAACACATCACAAAGATTTTTATCTCTAAAATGTTATTTATAATGTTGTATAACATGTCTCATAGTGGACATCAGGTCAGTGTTTCCCACAAAACACACTTTACAGTACACTACATTTACATAATACAGTTAAATTCACTGTTAATAAATGTAATATTTAAGGTATAGTGCAGGCTCTTTGTGAGTGTACATGTGTGTACCATTAAAAAAATCTTTAATCTAATCCAAATAATAATAGTGATAATAATCCTAAATGGGTGCTGGGTGTCAATAATGTCTTCTTCAGGGTCCTCTTTAGCTGATATGTCCTCCTCTGAGCATGAAACATCCTGCTCTACTGCCCGTCTCTGAGGCTTTTGCTGTTGATGAGAAGAAGAAACACTGTCCCCCACAAAAGACATGGGTTAAAATATATATACAAAGGCTTACAATTAATATAGCCTTCAACAAAAAAAAATATGGATGGATGGATTGGTGGATAGATGTATAATATAGTAAAGGCTCTCATAAGTTTAAAAAACAACAACATGCAGGACAGAAAAATAGTATCTTTATAATATTTGATTACCTACCTCTCTTACCGCCAGAAGATGCCTTCTGTGTGTGTGTTACATCACTAGAAAGCCCAGGATGTGCTTATCACAGCACATCTGGCTCAGACTGTATTCATAATGCTGAAAATGAAGGCCTCAGTGTCATGTCATCCACAGAGGAAAAATATTTGCTGGGTCTCAAGAGGATATGTTGCAGAAAATAAGGGCGGTACAGTTATGGCTTTATGTTTCCTTTTTTTTATATATAAACTTATTATTTATAAACTTTTTTTTACATTCAGTAAGTACAGGAACAAAAGAAAAAAGAAAATCAGTACGCAGAAAAAAAGACAAATATGCAGGCCATGGTATGGTTAGAAAAGCATGACAGACTTTCTTAATTTGAAGTAGGGTGTTATATATGACGACCTGTCCAGGGTGTACCCCGCCTCTCAGCTGGGACAGGCTCCAGCCCCCCGTGACCCCAACAGGATAAGAGGTGAAGGAAAATGAATGAATGAATGAACATCATATATGGTGCATGCAGTAATCATGTGGAATCTGTCTCATTAGCTAAATAAACAAACCATTTTCTCCACAGTTTTTCTCCCAGTTTACAGAATAGGTCATCTGTTCCAGGGGATGTAAGTGTTTGACGGTACTAACAAAGAGGCGAGCAGTAGGGCCGTTTTTCCGGAGCCAGTATTTTGTAATGGCCTTTTTACTTGCTGCCAGCAGGATCTTTAGTAGATAGATATCGTCTTTACTCAGTCCATCGGGGATGTGTCGGAGATAAAGGGACATGAATGTTGTACTGATACTAAAACCCAAAGTTTTTGAAATGGTTGGTGCTGCTTCCTTCCAGAAAGTCTGAATACAAGGACAAGACTTAAAAACATGGGCATGGTTGACCATGATTTCTCCACATTCCCTCCAGCAGCGTAGCTTGGTGCCAGTTACACTCCTGTTTGGGCGTGATGAAAAAGCGAAGCAGGTTTTTCCAGCAGAAGTCTGTCCAGGTCCGGGAGTTAGTGGAGGTCGACTGTGTTTCCCAGGCATTCAGCCACATGTCCTCAGTTACTTTTTCCCATCGTTGTTTCACATAGTCTGTCGTGTCCTTATTCAGTGATGTGATGCCGAGGTATCACTCGCTGATTAAACCTTTATTACTCCCTGAGTTCAGGCTTTATGGTTTCTGACGCTATTCATCATTAATCCCAGGCTGTAAATATAAAGTTGTAAAGACATAATATATTGTAGCGATGCCCACATTTCCCATCATGCCTTGTGCTGGATTGTGTAGTCTGTAGTTTGTCGTTGGGTTTGCTGTTTTATGTTCCAAATGTCACTTTTTGTTTGCATTTATAATGTGTATTTTCCAAACATGGTGGCTTTATGCTGATTATTGTGTTATACTGAAACCATGAGTGAGCTGGCTGTTACACCTGTTAACAGCAGCTGTATTTTACCACTGTATTTATGAAATTTGATTCTCTTATTATATACCATAAAAAAGCAGATGTTTGTGAGAGCCTTTTACAGCTTTTTTTTAATACTTTTTGCTCTCAAAATTAATGTCCCAGACAGCAGTTTGGCTACTTCTCATAGAAACAAAAGAAAGTGTCAACCTTTACAATTGCTACTGTATGTGCCTCCCACCCCATGATCCCCACATCTCAATGAACAAAAACAAACAAACAAAATATTAATAAAATAGATATGACAGTAATATAAATTATAATACATACACAGGATTACCACAATAAATAATACAAAAGAGTAAAGTGAATAAAATAACTAAGATGCTATAATAATTGCACCAGGGGAAAACAGGCTCAGATGAAATAAAAATTGGTTTCAGTCACAGTTTCTTAATCTTTGCAATTTGCCACAATATATGAGAGGGAAACATATTGCCCCTCATAAAAGGTTTCTATTCAGTGACAGATAACCATGCACCGCCATCTAAAATAATCATTATCAAATTTAATCACAAACAAATGAATCAATGGCTGTAGTACTACTGCAGTTTTGCTTGTAGTTTGTGCAAATGGTGTCATATGCACAAGATGATTTTGCCAAGGAGGACGTGCTCCTGGATCAACATCCTATTGCATAGCCAACCTAGTTAGCAAGCTAATCGCTAACCCTGCAGTAGCTTACAAGGTTTTTGTTCAATATTAGAGAGGATTTTTTGAAATTGTATTAACTTTCAATTTGGAAGTCTAGCTTAACTCTGAATAGGCACAAAGGAGTTTTGAAAGAAGCACACAAGCAGCACGCCGATCATGTCAGAGGACTGTGATTGGTTGATTACAATGTTGGTCCTGGAATGTGGGATGTTGATGCAGGAGCATGAACTACTTGGAAAAATCACCCTGTGCGTTGTGATACCCCAGCAGAAGCTGTGGCTCGGCCGCACCATGTATTGTTTCTGTCTCATTACTTTCAAATGTATTGAAAAAGCAGAAAGCTACAACGTCAGGCTGTATAGCTGTCGATTGTTGTAGTTTATGTAAAGTGTTAGTAAGTCATTAAAAAGTCAGTGTGTTTGCACTTTTGCTGTGCGGTCCTCAATCATAATACTGGCTCCCTAAAATGGAACTCAGTCATCAAAACTTTGAAAACCCCTGATCTAAGATTTTTGTTTCAAAATGCTCCAGAGTTTAGCTGTTAATTTTTTTCATGGGGTGATTTCCCCTACGGACCACCCTGGAGGGTTAGGTTGCAGAAGGTGTAGCCATTGGGAGCAATTTGGGGGTCAGTATCTTGCCCAAGGATACTTTGATATGTGGACTGGAGGAGCTGAGGATCTAACTGCCAATCTTTGGATTAGTGAATGACCCGCTCTACCTCTGAGCCACAGTCGTCCAAGCTTCACAGCACCAGGTATTCCCAGGTGGCCTCCTATCCAAGTACTGACCTGACCCGACCCTGCTTAGCTTCTGAGACCGTACAAGATTGGGTGTTTTCAGGGTGGTGGTGATTATGGCCCTGCATTATTCTGTCTTATCCTGCACAGGGTCAAAATTGTAATGTTATTGTAAATTATATATAAGTGGCAGTATGAACTCCAGGTATTCTTAGCAAAGTGGCCGACATTCTCAGTGTTTATTTATCCTTTTGGAAACTCTTTGTGTCTGTGGCAACTGTCAGACAAATACAACCACATCAAAAAGACATTACAGCTGAAGACAGATATTCAAAAACAAAGTGCTCCACAACAACAACATCACCAACAATCAAGAGTCAAGTAAAACAAACTGCAAGTGACACACACACACCTCATATCACCCAGATTTGTTTAACAGAGCTGCAGAGGCATGACGGCATCTGAGTGGAGACATGAGATGTGAAACAAACAACATCAGAGAGACAGAGTGACGTGAATCAGTCTTTTTCACACCAAGCAAAAAATGTGATGAATTTTCACTTTCACAAAACGGCTCATTAATTTAAAGACGCTGAAGGAAGACATCTAGACAGCTCCCACTGCTTCCTGTGTGAGGGAGGGAACGTCTGGGTAATTTGAGCATGACATCTCCATCCATTTCACAAATTATCTCAGGTGCCTCTCATTCACAGCAAAGAGTATGGATGTTAACTCATATTTATATTTCTAAATAAAAGGCCTCTATTCATCACAGCTTGACATTTTTTAGCACCGTCTCTGCGAGCTGTTACAGTTTGCTGCTTTGTCTGTCTGGTGGTGACATTTTCTCCTGGCTGGGAGTCGGAAGAGAACAGAGAGGCTACAAAAATTAAATAAATACATTCACACAGTTTGTTTTTAGTTTATTATTAGCTGTTTATTTCCCAAATGTATGATCAGAGTTACGACTTGGGGAGCTGCACATTTTAAGCACTTAAGGGGTCACTTATTGAGACGAAAGAGATGCAATTATCCAGTATGATTACCACAACTCTGGCCCAATGCAGCGCCACTGAGTGAATAAAGTCATATTAGACCCTAACCTTGAGGGAAGAGGCATTACAGTATTATGCCTTAAATCTTTTGACAGGGAAATGTAACTGTGAAGCAAGATATAGAAGAATAATACGGCCTATTACTGTTTAATTTCACCCATGCAAAAGCGACTCTGTGGGAGTTTCTGCATAACGGCACCCTATAAATCAATCACTTAACCATATAAAAGCCTCACTGAATAACTTGCAGTGGTCCATCTGGCCCACTGTCAGAGTGACATGTTGTTTTTCAAACAGTAGGAGGTGCTGTGTGATTTCAAATCCATCTTGCAGAGACAGGGTGCTTTGTTATTTAAAAAAAAAGAAAGACAAGAAAAATGCAGCCACCACTAGGGGTGTGTGGGTCAGACCGCTGCCAGCCATCAGTCATGTTGATGTGGCTTTAAAACAGCTAAGGTGCACTGTTGGATATGACACAGCCATTGACTGAGAGAGGGAATTGTGATTGCATCAATACACTTGCCACATATAAGGCAGCGATATAATAAACACCCTGAGATCTGCACTGAATCACAGGTGGACAAGCTGAGAGAGCTGCACTAGGTGTGGGATTTTTTTTTTTTTTTTTTAGAAATGAAAGATTTCCTTCCAGCAATGGGGCGTAATTTAAAGTGGGAGGTGGTGTCCCCTGCACATTTTCAGAAGGCAGTATTGGACCCCTCCACTTTTTCACTTAACTAATGTTATATGTTTTTAATAAGGCGTAGAAGTTGGTATGGTGTTTGTATCTTACAGTGTTGTCACAAAGGCTGGCCCCTAATAGTCGATCAAATATTAGTCGACCTGAAAGGTCATTAGTCGGCAAGATTTCATTGGTCGCTTAGTTGCAGAAAAAAGAAAAGAAACGTTGAACTCTATAAGGAGCTGCACCTTGTGCATTTGAAAGGACAGACACAGGAAGAGGCCACGCTCAGCAGTCAGACAGGAGTCAACTTCTGATTAAACCATAAATATTTCAGTCTTAAAATATCAACTTCAGATTAGGCCCAACCCACTTTAAATCTAAACTCCACCTACTCCTGGCACAAACCCCGCCCATTCGAGTACAGATACAGCTAACTGACCTTTCGCTAATTCCCGCCCTCGGACACAGACTGGTCAATGATAACGCAGCATTGGTCTGGCTCAGACAAGGGTCTGACAACAACACAGCTGTGCTCCATTGACTCTAATGCAGTCGTTTCAGATTTCCTTCATGTGCTGGCAGCGGCACGGGACAAAACCAAACACCGTTCATCTGCACACACTGTGATGCCACACAGCTAGTTCAATATCAGCGAAGTTTCCCTTTATATTCATTGTCTTCTGTGTTGATCAGCAGTGATGTGGTGGTTCACTTTGACACTGTGATCTGTAGCCTATAGTTGGGCTTTAGCTTCTAACTATCTTTGTCTTTTTAACCTGTTGTTGCTGCTGAGTCAGTTTGACATGCTGGATATATCCTTCAAACACAGACTGTAGACCCCTCTGTCTGCTTCTCTCTGGAATCACTGTTTCATTTCTCCAAAAATATGATAACATTTCTTCAGGGAGTGCAGTTAGTTACAGTGTGGGCTCCATGCTCACTCCGGCAGTATGTTGGACCATCACAAAGGGACGGGGCTTAGCGAAAGGTCAATTTAGTTGGTTGAACAGATACAGACACAGATACAGATAATAGTGTACTCACTCATGCTTTAAAGATAACTGTAACAAGGCCATAACATGAACACAAGAAAACAGTATTCTTCATGCAGTAGTTCACATGTTCAAAATCCTGTTGTCAAGATGCATGGAAAAAACAAAACAAAACCATGCTGCAAATGCTATGGAGCACTGCAGTGGTGAGTATGTAAACTTGCTGTTGGAAACAGAGGGAGAGCAAGGAGGTTTTATCCATAGTGTCGATACTGTAGAAAATGAGCACTGAAACCTTTTGATTTGATTTAATTTGATTTATTTATTTCGAAAATTTAAAAATAATAATAATAAAGTAAAATAGAACATATTGTAGAAAAAACCCTACAAAACAGAGACAAACAATAAATCATGAACAGACTTACGATGAGAAACATAATTAACATGTCATGTCCAAAAAGGAGTAGGAAGAAGCAACATGCTTGTCCAGCCCTACCTCCACTTCCAAACCATAGTAATCCATCACTACTCCAACTATGACATAAATACACTCTCCTCACCATGGGAAAGATGAAAGGTTGAGACAGACTCAAGTCATCACTGCTGCACGGTTGTATTTTTCCAGTCTTCCAAATATCTTGTGTTGAGATCATTTTATTTCTGGCATTATAACATTATTGCATCAAGTGGGAAATGTGTGCGTATCCCTAATGACATTAACCACAAATATTATCCCTGCATGATCTAATCTGTAGCATTTCATTTACTCACCGTCATCCAGTGTTTAGAGAATATTACTCCGACCCCTGTGTTTCCACCATTTTCTCCTCTGCTTAAGAAACTCTTAAACCTTTTAAAAGTCCTCCTCTCTACTCCTAACAGTTTTCACCTTATGAGATCTTTTAAGGTCTGAGATGCTCTGGGAGGAACTTTTGTCTTTACAAGGATCTAGTCTTAACTTTAAGGGGAAATTCTAAGAAAATGTCACAATTCTAAGAATTACGTCACTATCAGCAACTCTTTGTATGAGAAATCTTGGCGAGTATTGCCCCTGGTGTTTATGTAACGCTTCCTAGTCAGTGTGATGGTCTGAACTGAGCCAACATACCCTCGTATATTACCCTGAGTAAAAGTAACTTTGTTTTAAGAAAGTGTCTCTGAAATTTCTGCTTATGACAGCTTTGTATTTATAGGCCTTAAGGCTCTTAGTTGTAAAATTAATATATATTTTGACATTCATATTGCTTTGTGGTGTAGCAAATTTGAATGAAATCCAAGCAATAGGTGAAAAATTCAATGAGATTCAGTAGATACACCACCATCACCATCAGAGTGGTTTTATTCTGCACTTTTTCACCTTTGGGGTGTTTTAATATATTGATCAATTTCATAACTTTCTGCTGTCTAAAACATTGTCGTCATGACCATTCAATTTCATGAAAGGGACACATTAAAATAATGAAAAGAGGTGGTCATGTTTTGTTCTGCCACAGGTACAAGTATCCGAAAAACTAAAGCCCCTTTGAGGATTTGTGCCTGAACTTGCTGTGCCCTCCCCACCCCCACCTTTGAAATTGAAATTCCACCCCTGTCCTGCTACGTGTGTGTGTGTAGCTGTTGAATTTCTGCCAGAGTGTAAAGGTGTGAGGGTAAATTGGTATAATTTTATGGTTTGGATTCCATTTTTAGCGACTGAGCCACACGCCAGGGACATGCATCTGTATTCGGATAATTTCTAATTTAGTTTAGTTAAGCCTGGAGTGCTTGCATGTGTTTCCATTGTAACATGATCATTTCTAAAAACTCAAATTGAGCTGGAAGTTAGACAGTGATGTCAAATTCACAAAAGCCTTCTTGCTTGCACTGATAAAAGCCTTGGTACACAGACCCCCCCATTCGCTTTGACAAACACAATGTATATCATCCCTGCTTGTCTGGGAGCATTCAAGCTTAACAAATACCTCTCATACTAAATGGCACTGAAACAACGAGAGATGACACGAGGGCAACAACTACAATTACTCAGCTGTGGAACGTCTCTCTTCTTCTCTCCCATCCTCCCATGCACAAATAAACACGGCTTAACATTCTTTGCACTGGATTTTCTTAACTTTGTCCTGACAAACAGCGATTGAAGACGTATTCTGCTTTTGTCTGCTTCCACATGCCGGAGCTCACAGAAGGTCGTAGGAGGAGTAGCCTTTCATTAAGTTACTCCTGCAGTAGCTTGATCTTCTTGAAAGCTGTGATCATCTTTGATTCCCTCTCAAGCGAAAAGCAATGGTTTGACATTTCTTTTTTGATGTTTACTTATCAAACATGAAAGAGATCTCTGGTACAAGCTTAACTACGACTTCCTTTAAAATTCACATGATAATTCTGCAGAAGCTACAGGTGTTGCAGCGTCCACTGTACCAGCTCAAAGAATGAAAGAGACCCACAAAGTAAATGCATGCACAGACACATGCACAGTGGACCCCTATATAGTGTTTACCACTGTGGCAATGATTTGCATTTAGATGCAGAATGGTGATGTTTATTAGAAAGCACATTTCCATATATCCGTCTTTGAAGATGTATGGCTTTGCTTTGAAGCCAGTATATTATTTTGAACAATGGGTGTGAAGGAGACATTGGACAGAACAGACTGGAGTTGGAATACTAATAGGAGATTTAGTATTAAATAGCTTACAGAACAAGGATTATGTTTGCCATGCTCTTTAAGTGTTGTTCTGTTTTGTATGCACTGAGGACGTTGAGCTCCCATGTGATACCATATTTCCATTCATTTTGTGTAAATGTCATGAAGTGTGACATAATTAAATTTGCCGTTTGATCTCCCGCTTTTTTTTTTCAGTGAACCTTCATTTGTGCAGTTCATATAAATCCAGTAAAATCCTGAAAGTTACAGAGAACAGGAAAAGTAATAAATATAGTGAGAGAATGAGCAAAAAAATGGAGACAAAATGAAATAAGAGGAATTTAATGACAGTTTTACAAAGAGACAAGGTCAAAGCAGACACATCTTAGAGCTGCTTTTAAATAAAGTCTTCTGACGATCCTCCCTCAGATCCACAGGGGGGCCGTTCCATGTGATTAAAGGCACTTTCAGTTGTAATGTTTGATATTTGTATCAAAGCCGAGATCACCATCGAAGAAAACCATCTGATATTCATCACAGCATTCGATGTTTTTTAGCTGTCAGGGACTTCATTTGTGTGATTAAGTTTTCTGCTTGGCCAGTCACTTAAAGGGACAGTTCACCCCCAAATCAAAAATATTTCGCTTAAATACTTACTAATTTTTCCTCTTAGCTGTAGTGATATGTATCTATCTGGACTGCATTGGTGTGTGTTACTTAACAGAAATTATGACCTGGTTACACAAGATAATCCACAAATGTTGTGAGCAGTTTCATGTTCTTTTTACATCACCACACAGAAGGAAGCATGGGCACTACGCTTGTGTCATCTAGTTTCCATGTAACTCACACCAAACAATCTGGGTTGATAAAAAGCACTACAGGTTAGAGAAAAAAAGTGTATTTTGGGGTGAACTGTCCCTTTAACCTCATTTTAGTCCAGGGGCCACATACAGCCCAATTTGATCTCAAGTGGGCCGCACCACTGAAACCACTGCATAATAACCTATAAAATATCAACTCATTCAAATTTTTCTTTAACTCTGAAAACTTTCATCCATCTACCAAACACAGAAGAAAAAAAATTATGTGCAAATTCAACAGTATGTCTCAGTTTCTCCACATTCAGTCAGGGTACTACTCACTGTCATTACATGTAACTTGTTTTCATAATTGTCCACTAAAGTGGAAGCTGTTGAAGAAGCAGGTGAAGTCATCCCCTGCCTTATAAACCATTTACAGTCTGAAGTTTTGTCAGTGTCT
The DNA here is from genome assembly GCA_019142605.1 of Cephalopholis sonnerati. Lineage (NCBI taxonomy): Eukaryota > Metazoa > Chordata > Actinopteri > Perciformes > Serranidae > Cephalopholis > Cephalopholis sonnerati. Next base: position 138,286 of record JAGQAX010000095.1, read on the forward strand.
CAGCAGCAGGGTTCACTAATACTGTTTTGAGATAAAAGTCTGATACAGATTCTATGGTACTGAAGCTGCTGGTTGACAATATTTCACACAATGTTCAATATCTTTAAATATGACCACTGAAAGTATTCGTTGTTATTTGACAGAGCTGTATTCTGGTCAGAGTGGAAAAGCCTCTAAGGCAGTATTTCACATGAGGTATCTACTCGCCGTTTAAATTGTTCCTGAAACCTCTCAGCCTTCACATGTGCATCAACATTAGGTGTGGACAGTCATCTAGTGGGCCAAATTGGACCCTTTGGCAGGTTCTGGACGCTTTGACATTGTTTGACACTCCTGCTTTAAAGTGATGACGACTGATAGTTTTATATTAACTGATGTTGTGAAAATCATCATTGGCCTAGACAATATGAAATGGGGTGACTCTTAGTGATGAACTCACAGGGAAATGTCACCTGAATGTGCAGCTCCTCTCAGCTTTACAGAGCTTCGTAGTGAGTTTCAGCTCATTGTTTAGCTATGAACAAGTGTTTTTATTACCTGTAGAAATTACAGTTACATAGGGTGCACATCACAGTATCATCTGCATCAGCACCAATATAAGTGTAAAATGAAACAAATACTTCAAAATTGTTTTGCTTGTGCATAGTTTTCTTTGTTATATACATCAGAGCCAGTTAGGAAAATGTAGAAGGCAACAGTGAGGTCCACAAGGATGAATCCACAGGAAGCACACAATACAGATGAGCAAGACACTAGGGCTGCCCCTGACTAAGAATTTTCCTAGTCGACCAATAGTCATCATTTAGGGCCATTAGTCGACTCGTTACCCGCATGTTTGCAATATTCATTTAATTACTATATATTTTGGGCGGGGCAACACAATGGTTTGAGTTGAAGGTGTGAGAAAGAATAGTATCAGTAACATTGTTAACACTGTGCTACATTACAGAGAAATACAAAACCGTACTAATGAACCTTCATTAATATAGGCCTATATTTTATCTACAAGTGCACGTCACACACTGAGCGAGACGCCTGTTAATGACGCTGTCAGCAAAGCAGTAATGATTGTGCTAAGTGGCTAATGGGCATGTAGCTACTTACATGTTTCACATGATACGTCATGTTTGTAGTCAACGAATGAAGATGAGTTTACATATCACCTTGGGTTCGTCCTTCACCTTCTGAAAATGATCCCACACTTTGGATTTCCTGTCCGACGTGTTATTAACTAGCCTGTGTAATAACCGTAGGTACCAGCCCTGTAAATTAGGGGCCGTACACATGTTGCGTCTTTAAGTGCCTGGAAAACACAAGGTTCAGCACTGGGCACTACTCTGCCTTTTTTGCTAAGCAACCTTAACAAGCACCGTATAGCCTATTTACCTGAAATCCTGAGTGCAGAGCTGATCTTCTTTAGGCGCTGCTTATCAGTGCGTGGGCCTATTGTCCATGGGACAGATGTAAAGCTCTGGGTAGCCCTGCACTAAAATGGTCACCTTCTCCGTATTTATCAGACTGAATATTTATAGAGGAAGGGAAAGATATCTGTCAGCTGTGATTAGTTTGTAACGTGACTCCTGTCTGACTGCTGTGCTGCTGCTAATGTTTGGCAACCCTACATTGTCTATGGAGCAGCTCCAGACTTTATACTCTATGACATCACAAATTTGAGTTTTAGCACTCTAGTTTCTGGATTTGGGAGAGAGATGTTCATGTTTAGTAGTATTTTTGGACTCTATTAGACCAAAGGAATAACATTTACAAATTTTAAAATTAGGGATAGTTCCCCTTTAATGGTATATATTTAAAAAAAAAAAACTCCAACAGTTAAAAATCTACTTAATACAGTTAACTCTATAATCTCTGTCCAGTGCTCCAGTGTCCGTTAAATTTTGTTGTGGTGTTACGATGCTGGGTTCACTCTTACGACCCTAATAGCCACCACAGGCATCTGTTTTCAAAGTAAAAACTCTATAAAACCCACTGTACATTGCCTGCTCAGCACCAAACCACAGACAGACACAGTTAGGGACCAGCTGGTGAACATAGTGGAGCACTTAGCAGCTAAACAGCCAGATATTTCCCTCAGGAGTTGGTAGAGAACCAAAACAGAGCCTAAAAGAGAGTGAATATTGGATTTACATTCATCAGGTGGCCAGAAACACGACTCCAGATGAATAATAATGTTGCTGTGTAAATGCTAGATGTGCGAGACAAACAGGCAGTTGTTTGCTAACAAGTTCCCCATATCAGCTTAGAGTGTGATGATATGTCAATGTTGCGTTCACAGGTCGTTACCACTGCCCACAAATGGCAAGAAAACAGCCCCCAACCTCAAAAAATACATGTCATTTGATGTTAAAGTTCTCCAGTTACTTTCTCTTTTGACTAACTGAACTAATAATTTATTCCTAAGGACTTTGACAGGAGTGATCACAACTATTTGCCTCACAATATCCACAGTCAAGTAATTAAATGGCACTAGTCGGGGACTTCTATTTGAAAAGGTTGAATATATCAATATGGCAAAATAATCTACTCAAGTCCTTACATTATCTGGTTTCTAAGAAGCAGCGCTGGCCTGGTGGTCACAGAGACAGTCAGGTCAAATCCCAGCATGGGCAGTAAAATGTAGGTAAGAGTTAATTATGAATACTCTCTCCTCTCAGCTATCATCGATGTGTCCTTGAACAAAGCTCGCTTGCGTCAACACTGCATGAACACAGCTTTAGGTATATGTAACTGTGTGTGCTGTGAAACCACAGTAAACATATAATTTACTACACCACGGTAAATGTTGAGTGTTCAGTGTCATTTGTCATTGCACCGCACAAATTATAAAACAATTACAGCTTATTTTATTGCGGCTTCAAAGATCTCAGATGACATTGTTTTAAGTGTAATCCTTTAGATCTGAAACAGGAATCTCAACTGAACAGCACACAATGACACCACTTAAACATCATTTAAACCTGGAGATAGGACTTTAAAAGGACTGCCTGGTGGATGCAAGACTTCCTGTAATACCCTCCGTAGTTTTAATAGAAGAGACAGATCACTTCTGCAATTCTCTTTCATTTAATAATAATGAGTCTCCTCCTGCACCCAGATAAATGAAGCTTTGTTCCAAACCGTATTCCAGTTTTAATTGAACCACTTTAAAAAATGGAGATTTCATGCAGGTCCTCTTCTCAGTTTTTATGATCATGCAGAGAATGTGTAACTGTTTAATGTCTCAATAATAAGACCTGGGCCGTGGCCCTGGGTCGTAGATGCCTCAATATAGTGTGTGTTTAAAAAGAGGTGAGGATGAGATCATGGCAGATGTTAGAGGAAGTGCTCCTCCAGGCTACGTCTCGCACAGGCCAAAGGATACTGTGTCATCGGCAGGTGCACAAATATGCACTGTAGTCAACATTATGACGGTATGGTTTCTAGTGTTGTGGTTGGAAACAGCCTGTAGGCAGGAACCTGATCTGATAAGTACGGTGGAAAGCGTGGGAGGCTCTGGCAATCATTTCAAAGAGGTGCAAAAGAGGGAACGAGAACTTAAAACTACATAAATAGAAATGACTACTCTTTTAAATTCTGCATTATTAAAGGCCCTAAAATGATCTTATTGCTGTTGACAAAACATGGAGCCGATTTAGTATTCTAACTCTTGAATCTTCACTTTGCATTGTAAAACTTTGAACTTAACTTATTAATAACTTCCTGTTACAGGGCCCCATCAAAGCTCTTGATTATGTTGCATTCATGTGGTATTAGAATAATCTGAAAAACAAGTTCCCAACTGGGAAAATTAATACCCCCTCAAGTTGAAACAACTTGAAAAGTATGTGAAAACTTTAGTACAAGACCTGCCAACTTTGATGTCAGGGTGGGTTCTCTGCTGCTTACTGATGGTTTGGTGGAGGTCAGTTAGAGACGAGCTAACATTAACGTCAGGTGGGATATAGACGGCTGTCACAATTACTACAGTTAGCCCTCTTGGCAGGTTGAGCGGTCTGCACAACACTGAGAGATACTCCAGATCACAGGAGCAGTGGCTGTCTATAACGCGGCTCTGTGTGCACCAGTTGTTATTCACATACACAAAATTGTATTTATTGTATGCACCATGATGGAGTAGCGCTCCTGATTTTGTTGTATTGTAAAGTACAGCGACAATAAAGGCATTCAATTCAAGAAAAATAGATGAAAGTCAGTGTTTGGTTGATGGCACAGAACTGTTTATTAATTCACATATTGCATTGTTCACATGTAATTGGTAATATGGTCGTTAGTTGCTGTCCATGTAGAGTAACCTAGATTAGTTAGAAACATTATTTATTAGCATTAAACCTGATAACAAGTCAGCTAAAGCAATATTTTGGTGGTTTTGGGAAATGTACTGGTGCAGCAACAAGTCTGGGACAAACTCAATCACCTGATGTATTTCCATTTCTCCTCATTGTTGCACAAATACTGGAAACAGCTATCAATGTGCTGTTTGAATGCTCTGAGCAATAAAATGCAACCAAGCGACTAAAAAATGAAGCCAAACACGGAAGTGCCAAAAACTGCTCTGAGGCTGGCTCCAAAAGCGAGTCAATCCCCATAGACCCCCCGGTGTTTAAATGCCCAACATTACAGCAGAAATAAACATGTTTACAGCCTGGTACAAAAATTGGTTTTGGTCTCTATGGCTAATGTTTAACATTTATGGCAACTGTATGGGGGAACAACTTACCCGTTTACATTTTATGAATGCTAAAGATATGCATAATTGAGTGGTGGGCTGCTTTGATTGACAGACAGTCTGCAAGGCATCACCTCTGGTTCTCAGTCAGATGCACCCCGCTTCCACAGCTCTAACCACTTGTCCCAGTGTGGTCGCTTCTGGCTCCAAAAAACCAAGATGGCGACGGCTGAAATGCCAAATTTAAGGCTTCAAAACATTAATTTAAACAGTCAATGAATACAACACATCATCTTTGTAGTTGGTGCTTTGTAGTAACTTAAAAGCTCATGAACACACAGAGGTCAAAAGAACGACGTCCCAGCTTGGGAAATGGATCCATCCATGGAGCACATGAATGCAACATAACTCTAGAGACAGGGCTATCTGCTGAGTCTCACGTATCAGGTATGAAGAGAGCCTTCAAACAGCTTTTGATCTTGAAAGTGGGGAAGCAGGTAATGAGATCTGTACTGGAGCACAATACTGTACTTGTACATAATACTACAATGGTGTGGTAGTAATTCTTTTGTAACTTTAGACAATAATGAAAGTAAGCAGCTGAACCATAATAGAGCCTGATTTTGCTGGCATTGACATTGAAAGGAATATACATACCAGTAGTTAATTATGAATACATTTGCAACTGCAAATAACATGAGATTCACAGTCCTGCAACTGAATAATGAGCTCCCTGTCTAGTTTTTTGTGTCACATTTATTGAGAGGAAAGAACAAACGTTTTGTCCCATGTCAGGCCTCCATCAGTGCAGAGGATTTGCAGTGAAAAATGCCTGACATAAAGGATAAAGGCTGAATGTTTGTAACTATGCAGCCAACAAAAGGGACAAAAACAATTACCAAGAAACTCTCTGTTAGAGAGCTGGTTAGCGTGCCAGTTTGTGCCTGTTTCTGTGCCCCGGGCTTTAATTATTGAAACCATTGTTTATTCATCGCTTTTAACCCTTTGTTGTCCCATGTTGTATGTTGATATGCACACATTCAGTCATTAACTAACTAGCACAGCCACGATATGTTTTTTTAAATGCCCAGCGGGATTTAGCAGGACATACTGACATAAACTGAATATGATATAATAAGTATATTTTCTTATAATCACCTGAAAATAAGAATAATCATGTGTCTGTTACCTTTGCATGAGCTGCATAGAGAGCAGCCCCTCTCACAGAGATTGCCACGTTGCACTGCCATGTTTCTAAGGTGGCCTAGAATGGACAAACCAAACACAGGCTCTAGATTGGGCCATTAGTGTTTTTACGTCAGCCACTGTAGTTAGCGGCCTTTCTGCAACGGGCCACACAGTGTCAAACAAACACTGATCTTTAATGTTAACTGCCTTATCAGTGTTTTTACTGGTTTAATTCACAGGGTACATTTGTTTTGGAGAGGAAGAGACCTCTGTTGATAATTCGACTACAGGCTTCTAGCTGGGGAGTGATTTAGAAAGTTCTCAGAGCAACTCTGTTTTATCTTATTGAAGACATGTGATTGACCCCGTTGCTAGGTATGATTCTTTCTTTTGAAAAGAAGGACTGCACGCACACTCACTCGCACTTACACAGCAATGGTTTTTAACAGAGCAATGTTTTGGTCCTCTGGAGCTTTATCAAGCGTAAAGCAGTAGTTGAAAT